>CBVK0100247067.1:0-17583 GCA_900067695.1 Picea abies | reverse complement strand
AAAATGAGCACACCATCTTCTATATTCTAACAGGTTATGGGCCCACACCCCTTCAATCATCCTAAAATGCTAGAAGGAAACATAGCCGCTAGATATTGAGCTCGTTGAGGAACTGCTGCTAGGGTTACTAACAGGAGCAGCTTCCAAAAGCACTGCAACTAGGGTTACCAGCAGAAGCAGTTGCAGAAAACCTAAACCTCTTGTCGAGGAACCTTAAGTGACAAGATTGACCTAATCTCTGGATATATGAGTGTTCCCTAGCCCAACACATCTCCTAGTACTCTCAGAAGGCCAAGACGTGAAGTTTGGATTTCTGGTCAAATCTAGGGTTTGACCAAGTCAAGCAAGCCATGATGAACTCTATGAAGTTTGAGAACAAGATAGATGGAGCCTCTAACTTCAGAGCATGGAAGACAAGGATTGACCTCATCCTTGCTAAGAATAAAGTGATGGATATTGTGAAAGGAAAGATCATGGAGCCAGAGTTTAAAGAAGGAGAAGAGAAGGAACCACAGAACGTTGTAGCTATGGAGAAGTTCAAAGACGTTGACATCAATTCCATGAGTATCATAGTGGATTCCATAAAACATCACTTGATACCCTACATCTCCCATCTTGACTCATCGAAGAACATGTATGATTCCCTAACAAAGCTCTTATCAGTTAGAAACATTGGACAGGTTATGAGTTTGAAGAATGAGCTCTGTGACATGAAGATGAATGATGATGACAAAATAACATCATACTTTGTAAGGATCTCCCAGCTAAGAGATCAAATACAAGCTATTGAAGAGATCACTTCAGAAAAAGAATTGGCGAACATAGTACTCAATGGTCTTCCCAAGATATGGGATGCATTTGCTGCAAGCATGAACACAAGGAAGGAGTACCCGACATTTGAAGAAATTTGGACTTGTTGTGCTCAAGTAGAATCAGGAATCAATGCAAAAGAGAAACCTCAAAAGAAGCACGATGATCAAGCCTTCACAGCAAGATTCAAGAACTTTAAGAACAAAAGGAAGTTTGGTTCAAGGAGGAAGCCAAATCAAGAGAAAGACATTCCAGAAGTACAATGCTTCAACTGTCAAAAGTATGGTCACTACAGGAACCAGTGTCCAGAGATAAAGAAAAGGAAAGGGAAGCATGAAGCATCAGTTGTCGAAGAAAAGGAACCTACAAAGAAGACTAAGCAGGACGGAAGAGACTTCTTCTACTAAAAGGTAAACAACACTATTCTTATTTCTGTAAATATCTTGTTTGCATCGTCGAGTCTGTACGTATCTTGTATATCTATCTCTTAAATGTATTCCAAGAAGAACTATACCTATGGAAGAACAACAAGACAAGGATGAATATCATTAGATAATACATATGAAAGGATGAAATACAAATCATGTGGAAGACACTACAATATAAGACCGAAATCAGAAATCAATCTTGAAGAGACTTGGAAAAAGTAAAGACAGAAAGAAGTCAACAATCGAAAGGAAAATGAAGAAAGACTTATGACGACAACGACAAAAGCGTGGAATCTATTAGACAAGAGAGCCAATTATATATTGCAGAAGACAATAAGGATGCATATGGAAGCATGGACTCTATTATATATTGTAGAAGACAATAAGGATGGAGACGTAAGCAGTTAGACGAAGGGAGCATATTATATGCACTCTTACATGAAGCAAGGATTGGGAGGGAGCTAATCCTATGATCCATTGAAGATGATGAAATACATATATCCATGGTAGCATCCATGAAAAGACACTACATGTTCAGCTCAACCGTAGAAGAAGACCTTTCAAAGAGAAGTCGTAAAGTATTCCTGGTTGTCCATCCAGATCCATGAACCGATGATGAAGGTAAGAAGTGGAATCTCTAAGGCATGGAATCTATAAGAAACTCCATGGTAAAAGAAAAACATGAATATTCCAAGAAAGAAGAATCAGAACAACCAACCATTCTATCAAGAATCACAAGATTACTAGGCTGATATGAACTCACTAAAAGCAATCAAGCAGAAGAACTGAAAGTCATGATGAAGAACAGTGTACGGAAGACTTATGAATAAAAGCATTGCAAGATCCAGAACCAGAGGTTCTCCCATATGGAGGGAGAATACTACGATGATTGATTTTTCCAGTACACCAGACTTATCTCTATATAAGTCATTATAACATCTGCAACATCCATAAGTCAGAATTCTATGAATGCAAAGAATGTTCTCCAGAAGAAATTAAGTAAAGAGCGCATGCAGAGCAATCTCAAGACTTTGAGGAATATCAGAAAGAGACTCTTGTATGCAGATAAGAAGAAGACAACTTGGTTGAGAACCTCCAGTGCACAACAGAAGTGTGGTGAAGATTTCCCATAACATCAAGATGACTACTCAGAAGATCAGAACTCGTGATGACAGAAGAAGTACCACATGGATATGTTCCAGTTCTCCAACTATGATATACTCAACTGTTCAGATCTACATAAAGCCTTCACAATATTCCAGACTAAGGTACAAGCATTACATTATCCATGATGAAGTCCAGAAAGGAGAAAGTGATTCTCCAATACATATCTCCACAGATGAGAAGATAAGCATACATTTTGGTAAATCCTCTATTCAAGATGAAAGGACTTGCATACTCAAGCTAGAGCTCATGGAAATAACTCTATTAACCAGAAGGGAAGACTCTCCAAACTAGAAGAAGGTACACAAACATTTATTTTTGTGATTTAAATAACTCTCCAGTTAGGAGGGAGAATTTATCTTTGTAAAAGTCCAGATTGGATAGATGATTTCTTGTTCGGAAAGTGGATTGAGATTTCTGACGGACAGTGGCTTCCCATTGTAGTTAACATGGGAGGCAGACTGATTGGTGATGTATCATAGAAAATGAATTCCCATTATGGGGAGTGGTCTAGGACAGTCGTTCTTCTTGGCAGTCACTTTGTGTAGTGGTCAAGTAGAATGGTCTGCCTCGCCGGGCAGTCATTCTTTCAAAGTTCATAGTTGTGAGCAGTTTCGAAGAATCGTCTGTTTTGGAGGTTGAATCAGGACAGACATTCCTCGAGGGAAGACTCATTATTTCCAGAAGAAACTTTGTTTAGTGTCAGAGGAATGGCCAAGGGTGGGGAATGGTCCGAACAATTACTCCTCGAGGGAAGACTCATTCTCTCCAGACTACACTTTGTTTGGTGTCGAAGGAATGGCCCAGGGTGGGGAGTAGTCCAGGATCAACAATCAGGGACAGTTATTCCTCGAGGGCAGACTCATTCTCTCCAGGTTACACTTTGTTTAGTGTTGGAAGAATGGCCCAGGGTGGGGAATAGTCCAGGACAATCATTCCTTAGGGAAGACTCATTCCCTCTAGGTTACACTTTGTTTAGTGTCAGAGAACTGGCCCAAGGTAAGGAATGGTCCATACATTTATCGAGGGCAGACTCATTCTTTCTAGGTTACACTTTGTTTAGTGTCGAAAGAATGGCCCAGGGTGGGAAATGGTCCATGTTCAAAAATAAAAAACAATCCTTCTTCCTTGGGTGAGAAGAATGGGGCAGATAGCCTATTATTGATATTCTATGTTGAGGGCAGACATTCTTTCAGACGTCACAGATGTGAGTGAAAGATTGGCCCAGATGATTATTATTCATGTTATATATTGAGGGCAGACATTCTTTCAGATCTCACAGACGTGAGTGAAATATTGGCCCATATGATCATTGTTGATATTCTATACTGAGGGCACACACTCTTTCAGATCTCACAGATGTGAGTGAAAGATTGGCCAAATTGATTTAGTTTTTATGATAACATTGTTTCTATGCAGATGAAGACTACTGTGCTAGCAAACATTCTTTCAAATCTCACAGACGTGAGTGAAATATTGTTCTAGATGATATAGTTTTTATCATAACATTGTTTCTATGTAGGTTTCTCTCAGATGTTTGTTATGAAGACTATATGATAGTAGATGAGGACTACTGTGGTGAATATGTTTCACCATTTGCAACCATATGTTGCTGATCAAGTACTTGTGTGTTACTTGACGTGGTAGTTAACCACTGGATTGTAGTTGTGTACTACTATGAATAGACACAGGTGTTTTCTATCCTTTTTCTAATTGCCTTGAAGACTATCAACAGATTATTGGAGATGATGATCATTCAGATGAATGATGAACAGAGATTTTCTAGACGAAAAACAGTTCAGAGCTTTTACTCCTCTTGTATCACTCCATGGTGAGAGTGTCTTATCCAGCATCATATCTAACTACTCATATGGAGTATGGTTTTGAGAGATGATGTAGTTGATGGTGATGGTGATGCTCATGATCTAGTCATGAAATAGTCTAGATGACTATATTGATGCTACTGGGTAAATGGTATGTTTTGTGCTCAAGTCCATTACCTATAAATACCTCTCTAGCTAGGAGGGAGTGTTAATATTATGGTAGCTGCGGGAGGTATTTACCCCTACGTGTGAACCTAACGAGAATAGAAGACTCCGAGAAGCAAGAGAAACCCTAATAAATTGGCTAATAACCCTAGAAGCCTTGTTGGATCAAGAAGATAATTTATATTAGGCTATTAGCCTCCAAGAGAAGAACTCGGCCATAATTAATAATAATATACTTAATAGACACATACCCAGAAGGAGAAGTCGGCCCCAACAAACTGGCAGGATTACTATAAATACAAGACACCAGTTCTCATTTGACAGCATCTCAGGAGTGCAGTTTTCCCAGTTGGTGCACACTGCAGTTGCAGTTCGTGCGCAGGTTTGGAGGAGGGTTGTAGGTGCAGCTGCAGCAACAACTAGTTTCAGTATTGGCTTGAATATCTCTTGGCTAGGGTTTGGAACATCTGATCAGCTTTTTTGATGCGCTATCCTTGGGGATTTATGCGCTACTCCTTGTTTGGCTATCTAGCCTAAGGTTTTCTTCCGGAGGAGTTCTCAGGTCAAGGTTAAGGTGCTCGGAGGAAGGCTTCGGCCTGTGGTTGGGTAAAGAAGGTATTTTCAATAGTAAAATGAGCACACCATATTCTATATTCTAACATGGGTTTCCCCTAGTCGACATCCCTGACAAGGGAACTGATCCCTGCCATAGATTCCAAGGTCCTTGAGAAGTGTGTGCCCCCTATGCAGGAATAGTACCCTGCATAGGATTTTGTGATCCAAAACCAGGGTTTTCCCCAACTGAGATGACAGATGATGAGAATGCATTGTTACCAAATGAGTCGATCAAAGAGAACGAAAAAGAACCTACCGGTGTGGTACTAGAAGAAGGTCCTTGAGTACCTTCTCTGAACAAGCTGTAGTTCATGTTCGGCCAGGCGGGCTTCTAAGAAGCACCACCAAACCAGGGAGATGATGGAGGTATATGACCCCTGCCGTAAGGGAAAGCATTATAGGGGGTTGAGGTGCCCCCCATGGACCCTTGCAAAGGATTCTTAGATATCTCTTCCCCCAGACCCATGGTCTGTAGGGTGGAGTAGGTGAGGATCGAGTTCATGTCAATGTTGGGCATCCCATATGAAACAGAGGGCCCGTCGCACTCTGCGTAAATGGTGCAGTGATCACCACCATGGACGGAATCAGACCACTGCCCGAGGTAGAGGTGGTAGAGACCATAGTGGCCCAAACCTACATAGGTGAGTTAGGAGGCGGAACACCCCCAATTGTGGCAGTCGTAGAGGGAGTATGAGGACTCCCTGACGAAGTAGCAACATTTTCTTCCATCGCTACTTGCAGGACTATTTGGCGCTCATGATACGTTACCCTTAGGGGGGAAATTTGTATCAAAAGTGGTGTCAACATGTCAGCGATAAGAGTGTTATACGGACCAAGAGCTTCCCCTCCAAGGTAATAAATAGTTTGTTCCTCTGGAAACAAATTTTCTCCTCTCAAAGATGGCTCGGGTACAGTTTCCTGTGGCCCAATTGCCTCAAAAGACCCTTGTTGGTCTATTCTTCGCCTTCGCGGTGTTGGTGGTGGCTCCAATTTAACCGGCGACAGGGAAAAAATCCTTTGTGATCAATGGAGCTCTTGATATTCCACTGTGTGAGATGATCAATGATACACTAATGCGTTTCTAACATTGAATACCAAACATGCACTAGAAAAAGTTCCTATGATATATAGCAAGAAAATCACTACAACTAGTTGGAAGAACAGTTACACCAGCCAACACTAGCGCAACTTACCGATGCAAGTGCAACTCGAACATGGAAGAAGCCTCTGGGTATAATTTTCAAATCATGGCCTGATGTCTACCCTAGGTACCATGGTATACCTCTGCAATCACCTGTGTAAGTCCCTAAAATCAAGGAAACTAGGTTTCCAACTCATGAACAACTACCTAGAGGGTATAGTCGACAGTTGGGTGGACCGTAATGAGCAGGGTAGAAAGCCTGAAACCTATCGAGGGTATCAAAAGCAATTGTTCCAGAAGATGACTAAGGACCTCAAATGGATTTGAGATCCATGAATCTCCATGTAAAATGCAATCAACGTAATCCCGAGATAAGTCCTCTATATGCGTTCCTCTGCTACGATTGGTCCGACTTTGGAGGGGTTATCTCTGCTACCTTTCCGCATGTGACCTCATTTTTAAACCCTATGTTAGAGGGGGGTCCCAGATAATTTCCACGTTATTGGACTTTTTCACTCCCTAGCACAGACTCCTATGTTTGTTTTATATCCTTGAAGATTTTCCTCTCCAATCTAAATCAAGGCTCTAGCCTAATCTAGTTGATGGACCCTACAAACATGAAAGTCTGATTAATTTTAATTAAGTGTTAATTTTAACTGGTTTATCTTAATTCAAAGGAACGAAAATGAAATTGATGTTGTTTGTAAAGAGACAAAAGAGAAGAACAAATGTTGGAAACAAAATTACTTCTTCTTCAACAAACAAAAGATTTGCAAACAACTTAAGAAAGCACTCTTCTTTCTGAAAGAATTGCAAACAACTTAAGTCCTAAGAATTCAGTAAAGAACTTAAGAAAACACTCTTCTTTCTGAAAAGTAATGACAACTAACCTAACTACTTAACCAAACAAGAAAACGAAAACTCTTTTTTTTTTTTTTTTTTTTTTTNNTTTTTTTTTTTTTTTTTTTTTTTATGCTTCAAAATAAGAAGCTTGAAAATGAATTCTTTTATTTTCTTCTAAAGCAATTAAAAGGGAAAAGTAAATACAAGGCAAGACCCAAGAAATTGACTTCATGTCTACTGCGAATACAAAGGGAGTCACTGAAAGAACCACCAAGGCTAAAATAGAAAAGACTCACAGACTCATAAAAAAAACCCTTTCAATGAAAACACAAGAAATCATTAAAATATAAAGAAACTGACGTCAAAACTAGGCTTAAAGACTATAACTACAGAGACCGGGACTAAATAAAGAAACCCCTGAGAAGTCATACTTCAATCAGGGAAGAGGATGATTACCTCTTCTTAAGAAAAAGGCTTCCTGATATAGGCATTCTACTGACACTTAAGCAGCCTGCGTATGTACACAGGATTTCCAAACGTAGGGCACGTATGTACATGGGCAGACCCACTGCAGGCCACACACACCTCTGTAACTTCTCAAAAAAAGAAAACCAACAGTCGAAGCTGATAAGGCAGGGAGTACTAGTATGGCAGACTAGAATCCTTTAAAGACTCAGTAACTTACAGAAAACTCAAAGAGGTAATTAAACTAGTTAAAACACCCAAAAGGATCCCCTAAAAACCCTAGAGGCTCCCCAATATGCTTGCCAATTCTGGTATAGTGGGAAAACCCCCCTATGGACTACACTAGGGTTCTAAAGTGCAGGCAGAGATAACCATCTAAAGTCTCCTGCTTTTAACAACTATCCCAAAAACACCCCACATTCATGCATAGAGTACAAAGTATAGAGATCCAATAGTCTTACCTTAAAATCTGCGTTTGGTGTCGATCCCTTTGTGTTCGGTCACTTCTCAACTGCCAGTCTCCTCCCAAGGATGACCTGCATTCACCAAAAGACAAACAAGAAAATACGAACATGCATTCTATATATGAATTATTGGGTTATTTGTCATAATGAAATTTAAATCAAACATGAAGATTGAACACATCATATGGCGGGATGAAAAAAGTACTTCTTTATATTAATCTCACAGAGTTACTTACAAAATGAGATCGGCGACTGCTCCTTGAACCCGGTCCTAGGCTCATCTTCACCAACCTCCAACTGCTTCCACATATCATTCTTCTCTCACACTTCTCTCTAGAGAATGGGCATAGGCTTATGGATGAGGAAAAAGGTTAAGAATAGGGAATTCTAGCTCAAAACTCACAAGGTGGTTGCAAATTCTTGGGGCAAAGGGCGAAAACAAAATGAGCAGAGTTTCACTATTTCTATGTTTCTTCTTGGAATGAGACCCCAAAACCACTTTTATAGGCCAAAAATATGGTTATTCAGTTGGGTGATGGTCTATAGGTGGTCAATTAGTTAGGAAACCACCAAATAGCCCGTAATATCAACGAATCCTTTGCAAATTTTTATTTTTTGCAACTTTTTTGGGTATACGCAGGTTGTAATGGTGCATCTAGCATATGTACATGGGCAGTAGTGGTGCAGATAGCATACGTATGCAGGTAGTAGTGGTGTAGGGCGTGTTCATCTTCAAAAAATTGGTTTTTAAGAAGAGCTATTCAATATTGGCTTGGAAAAAATAGTAAGTAAGATGGCCTGATGCTAGGTATGCATGTCTGGTGCAAATTAGGGTTATAACAGGGACTCATGCACAAAAATAAAATCATTCATATCTTGGTTTTGATACCCAAGATCTAATAAG
Organism: Picea abies; assembly: GCA_900067695.1. Taxonomy (NCBI): domain Eukaryota; kingdom Viridiplantae; phylum Streptophyta; class Pinopsida; order Pinales; family Pinaceae; genus Picea; species Picea abies. The sequence continues at coordinate 8,761 of CBVK0100247067.1, read as the reverse complement.
GATCATTTTCCTTTAGTACTCCAACACAAAAATAAAATCATTCATTTTTTCTATTTTACTTTAGGATTTTTCAAGAACAAAAACACAACTATTCATTTTTTCTATTGGAATAAGTATTCCACATGGAACCTCTTAAAACTTTTCATAATAAGGATTCCTCTTTTGTAGATATACAGTCATAGTTCTTACAACAACATTTAAACAATTCTTACAACAACTTACGCAAATGATCAAAAATTGGTTAATCAAATCACAGATTTGAGGATTTGCAGTCCCACATCAATTTGTGTTTCATGGGGAACAAATGGATGCCTTGATCTCAATTTTCTCCTCATATTTTAAACATAAAACTAAACTATGAGAGTATGATAAGATCACCTTGGTAGCATGTCACCTGTAAGTTCTGGTAGCTAAATGGTGGGAAAATACCCAACATGCTTGGATCATGACACCTTATTTTGTTCACCAATACATTAAGATATTTTGCAAACTCTAAGTGCAACTATCCATTTCATATCCTAAACATGTACTTATTAAGAAGTTTAATTAGATAGAATATTACCTTAGCTATGTAATGAATTTTCCCTAGTCCACAATAAGTCGGTTTCCTTTGCTTTCAAAAATTCTCTTGCAATTGAAAGAAGCTAGACAAGAGTCCTTTTGACCTTTTTTCTTAGTCTTAGTTTCCTCCTAATCCAGTCCCAAAATGCTTTTCTTTCCCCACCCCACACTGGTCAATATTGTAGTTTTCACAAAATGACCTCTCACAATATGACAAATTGCCATGCATTTCACCACACATTCTTTTCTACAACTTTATTATAGAAGAAAGTCACATATACTATACATCACAAGGATGTGATCGATGAGGAGAATCTCATTGAACTAGATTCATAGCTAGTACATATGGCTCATCCTTCAATTTCTTCATATAGTTTAATGATCTTTACTCCCAACTACAAAATTTAAATCATTAGTTTCAATTACTAATGGACAACAATAGTCATAAGAATTTGGTCTTAGATGCCTTTATTAATACATTAGATTTTCTAGTAATTATTCATCACCATTCATACCATCTCAGTTAGGTAAAAGCATATAATCAATCATTATTGTTGTCATCCTACCACCTTTCTACTATCCCTCAATTCCATGACAAAGTTTTGTGTGACGTAACCCATATCAATTATTTTGCCTCTCTTCTAGGTATTTTTTACCAATTTGCATGATTCACTAAGTATGAATCTCACACTAACTCTTACACACGCACTAAATATGAGAGCACATATTTCTTTCACTCCTTGGCAACACCCTAGTTGTCCCATGTCTCGAGCAATGAAATTTTCCTATAGATGGCTCTTCATAAGTGCACACACCTTTTCATTATCCCTTAACCTAACTCTTATCCTCTCACACCACGCCCATATTCTTTCCATCTATATTTCCCATATCACAGTTCAAATATATACCACCTAATTATCATTCCAATCCCATAATCAATGTTAGAGGAAGCAACAAGGAAGAGATCAAAAGATTGAAAAGCTAGTACACACTCCAACTACAAAAAGAGTATACCATAAAGGATGAATTTCAAATATTGTTATTTGAAAATTTACATCTTCGGATAAAGGTTGATGAGATGAAGAAATATTTGGAAAGATAGCACCAATGGTTGACAACTCTGATACTTTACCTTGTTAATTTTTTCTTGAATGGATACTCATTTTGAAATCAATCTAGCACCTCTCTTAAATCAAGAGGAAAATGGGGACACTTACGACTATAACTGAGAGGAAATGGTATAGAAATGGAGAGAAAACTAAGTAGAGAATTATAACTAGAATTTCTATTAGAGATTTTTTAGTGATTGGTCATTACTATATATATATATACATGGTCAAAATGTGATGTCCCTATAATTTTTGTATTCCTATATAGAAAAGGTGATTATGTGTAGATGAATGAATTATAAACAATAGAATAATAGTTCTCTCTTGTTTATTAGCCTCTAGGCTATTTCATTATGTATCATATATGACTAGACAAGTGTAGGTAGTTTCTTCTACAATTTGGACTATGTGTTTCATAGGACATTTACATGAGCTAAATAGCCTTGTGTATAATAGTCAGTGAAATTGCTAACAAATAATATTTTTTGTGTGACTTACACTCTTTGGAAAAATTTGGAGAGAAATTCAATGTAAATTTTACTTTTGGAATGTAAAAACATATCTTATTAATGTTGAGGAAAACACTACAAGGACATAATTCGATTGCATTTTATTCCCATAAATAACTTTCCCATCAAACTTAACTTCAGGTGCTACATTAGACTTAACTTCATTCTTTCATGAATCAATGTTAATGGAATGTTTATTTGTGTGAAATGTGTAGTTTCTTCCTTATGTTGATCCATATGATGTTGTAGGGTTCTAAGTATGGTTATTTAGTTAATTAGTTAGGGTTCTAAGTAGGGTTTTGTAGTTAGTTGGTGTTACACACCAAATTCCCACACTACTGTTGTTGGGAAATAATACCCTATGGACTAGCAAACTAGGGTTAGATTTGCATGCAGATTTTGACCTTAAAGAAATGACCTTTTAACCTACCACCCAAAAACTTAAACCCCTCTTTCAAGACACATGCATGGAAATGAGCTACTAACCTTTTTAATGATGTTTGGTGTAGATCTGATGTTCGGTGTAGATCCTCCATTGCGCTTTGCCCGCTTACTTGCGCTGCTCCTTCCAAAGTTCACTTGCAATCAAGACAAAACACTACGCATGCATGCTATTTTTCTACTTGAGGGTTATAAATTAAGCATAAATTGCACAAATCATAAATAACTCATGCATTGGGATAGGAAAAGTATTCTTTTATTATCTTCAAAATGAATCAACTTACAATCAAAGTCGAGACCGGCCACCGCTCCTTGATCCTGATTCTGGGCTTCTCCTCTTCTTTGTCCTCCAACTGCTTTGCGTTAATTATCCTTAGGCTTGAGGAAAGGCTAAAGGGTTGGGACAAATGGATTTGGCAAATGGGCAGAGTTTCTTCGCTATAATTTTTCCTCCTCCAAATAGTACCCCTACCCCTTCTTTTATAGGCTAGAAGGAGCTAGGGTTTTGGATGAACTCTCGGCCATGCATGGCCAGGAGTTTTAGTTAACTGACCCATAGCTTTTTGTCCCGTCAGCAAATTTCCTATTTTTGTGCTTTGTTAGGTAAACACGGGCTATAGTAGGCCGGCCAACGTTCACACGCGTGCAGTAGTGGGTTAGGGCACGTGTACCTTTACCCAAGAGGGTTTTTAAGGAGGTTGTTCAACATATGTTTTGGCAATGAAGGGATATGAGTTGGCCTGATGCCAGGTAAGCATCTGTGGTGCATTTTAGGGTTATAACAGATGCCCCCTAATGTGTGAGGTTAGAAGAGCATCTGATGGCTGAAATACATTACCAATCTTTTACCAATCTGTACTGATATGCTGAATGAGTGAGCCCAAGAATCAGGAATCAGGAGGTGTTGTCTACAAAATAACAAATGTCTCACCGAGGCGGGCATACCCATGCTCGGGATAAAATAGAACCATGGCTACCAATCAAATACACTGTAGATCCATGTCAAATAACTATGAAGAGTAGCCATGAATAATACACAGGGGAGCTACATCTCGAAATCAGAAAGATATACATATAAAGTATCCATCTCCCAGAAGTTGATTCAGCCTGATGGCTGTACTTCAGAGCTCGAGAAACAACTTCAAAATCTTCTAAACTCGGGTAGGAGTGTAATATGATTGTACGACTGCACTACCCAGAGGTCTTCGACGGCTCATCGGTTATGGACTTGATAATCTTGATGATCGGACTAAAGGCTTCAGTGATTTCGAACAAAGACTTGATTGGACGTTCAGGATGGTCGGGTATGCGAACAAGAGACATATTGTAGAGGGGTTGACTCAGGCTTAGTGACAAACTTCCCTTGGATAATAACACAACAAGTGATAAGAATCAGATAGCATATCTGTTAATCATAAGTCTACGAAGCAGGAAGCAACACAAACTCTCCATATGTTTGGAAGAGTAACCAAACGGTGGAGGACACAACTCTATATAGTGAGAAAAATCTTCCTAAGGTCGTACTACATCCCATAGTCTGATGATCAAATGGACAGATGATCTTCATCCAAGGGCAACTCATTATGCTGCCAATAAAGAAAATACTTTTCCCATCCTCTTTTTGGAGTATATTTGATTTTTTTGTTCTTTTTGATGATTTTGAAAAAGAATAAAGGAATATTACATTACAATGGAGGAACGAGTACTACAAACATACAAGTTCGAGGCACAAAGACAAGACTGATGTTCTGGTAAAATGATACTCGGGAAAAATCCTCCAGTGGCCAAAGGTGTTAAGACACAGAAGCAAACTGTTACAAGGCTGATGAGTAAGGTATGCAAATGCAGCTGATAGAACACACAATGGTAACGTCCTTCGATGTAAGTTTAACGAACCCAGAGGAGGGAAGCTCGGTGATTTTTCATATTTAGGGAGTCTGAAAAAGCATAAAAGGAAACTCCATTGGGGTACCTTTTTCGTCAATAGTCTAGTCGGTTCGAAAAAGGGATAAACTAGCACCGATTAGATGTCAATTCAAAACATTTTAAAGAGTGTGAAAAGGAAAAGATCACTCGGCTATTTTTTCACTTTTAAGGAGTCTGAAAAAAGCTTAACTATGGACTTCGGGGGGGTTTCTTTTTCATAAATTTAGTCCCTCAGGCCCGAAAAAGGAATAAAATCTTACCTGAGGATAATATTTTAAAGAATGGGAATTCAATAGAGTATTCCTTTGTTCGTACAGTTGACCATCTGGACCGAAAAAGGGGTAAAATACCGCGAGAAAGATGTGACTTCAAATTTCAGTTTAACAAGCGTGAAAGGTCACAAGATTGCTCAACAATCTTTTCATTTTTAGAGGGTCTGAAAAGGGCTTAAAAGGAGACCCATTTAAGGAACGTTCTTCTGGACCAATTTAACGAGTGTGAAGAAACAAGGTCACTCGGCAATATTTTCACCTTTAAGGAGTCTAAAAAGGGCTTAAAGAAGACTCCACAATGGTTACTTTTCTCAGTTAATCCGGACGAGATCAAAAAGAATAAATGCAGTCTCGCCAGATGTTGCTTTCGGATCTCAAAGAGAAATTGAAAAACAACAAAGTTAGCTCATGATAGACTCTTTGTGGGTCGATGCCTGGCATCTCCTCAAGGGAGCTGTATGCTCCGATGAAAACATTGTCTATGATGCCAGGGGTTCCAGAGATATTGATAGGTATCGTTTCAACAATAGTTTCCATATTTCCCTCAGCATAAATTTCCTGTGTAGCTGAGAGGTTAATAGGACATGTCTAATCTCCTGTCATGGTGATAGTGAATTCTCCTACCTCGATTCGGTGTAAATCTAGGAGGAAATATGATCTGTGATGAAGATCATCCCAAGGTTTTTCCGGACTAGTCATTGCTTCGATTACTGCTTCATCGGAAGGCAAGACTAAGTCTAACGAATTAGTGGTAGCAAGAGAATCCTGAGCCCAAATAGGCTCTGGAAGTGGATCAAACTCTTGTGCGGGAGTCGGATCAGGATTAGCTAAATCTTGCTGGACTACAGAGTACGCTACTTCAGCGGCCGACAAGGGCATGGACATGCCAGAGTGCCCTTTCTCATCCATCGTGGCTGATGGGGAAGGAAGAATCCACAAATCCTTAAAGTAAGTCATGCGGAATGATGAAACTTGAAAAATCTCAGCCTTGTGGTGATTCGATATAAACTTGACATCATCATGAGGAGGTGGGTAATCGAAGGTACCCATCAAGGATGGGCACAAACCAACTCCCACATTAACGACACCGGGTTGAGGATTATCTATCATGGGAACCGTGGATGCCCCCAAAGCTGGGTCAAGTCTAGAGAAGGACAATTGATCGATGGTCACTATCCAACCCTCATGTGGAAACAATAAGACTCAAAAAATTGTAGAAACCACAGCTTGCATAGCATAAGTCCAACTCCGACCTAACAAGAGATTATATTTGAGGGGGGCATCGACTACCTCGAATTCAACGCACACGATCTTTCCTCTTGACTACACAGGTAAAGAAGGAACGATGCCATGTGGTCGAAAAGAACGACCGTTGAACGCAGTGAGGAGAGTAGGTGATGGAGACAAAGCGGGCTAACCAATGGCCTTCCAACATGCTAACGACATAATGCAAGTTGAAGCACCCTCGTCGACCACCATGCGGAAGATATTCCATGTAAAAGTTTTCGTGGGATGAGCCACTAGTATTTGAAACACGACATGGTATGGCAGACGAGGTTTTAAGTCAGTCATATCTAACATGATGGTACCCGATTTACAAGTCTCAGTAGAGACTAAAGCAGTTAACAAGGATTTTCTCTGAACAAGGCAGCTTTGGAGGACCTCCAAAGCAGACATCACACAAGGAGTTTGTGATAAATCTTCCACCACAGAGTAATTCTGGGTGGCCCTTGCGTTTGGGTTGTGAGAAGATTTCTTAAATGCACCCTTGGGAATGCATGTCATTGTTTCACCCAACGTCTTCTCGATCTGTAGAGGAAGAGATGGGATCTCAACTTCTTTACCCTTCTCAGAGGCACTTGGTTTACTATAGTCGTGCGCTCTAGTCGTTATTAAAGCATCACCCCTAACCATATATACGTTCGTGGATGAGGAATTGTTTGGAGGAGGGCAGGTTTCTTGGCTGCCCCCTTCGGCACTTGTAGAGGCTTGAGTTAAATTTTGCCCATGCTGAAAGGGATTAGTCAAAACGCCTTCCTGCTGCTGTGTGAAAAAATTTTGTGCCTCTACAAGTCGAGGACAAAGATGGGTCGGGTGGTCTTCCACACACAAGTTGCACAAATACCTCGCCTTCCGTTTTTCCATGGTGCCCTCGCTAGAGGTATTAGTGGGTTTTTCCTCCCCCTTACCCTTCTTTCATTGTTTTTTCTTCTCTTCAAGCTGTTGGTTGGCCTTTGGGTTAGTTGTCTGCATGGAGTGTACTTCTGATGTTTGGGTAGGAGGAGCAGCCAAAGAAGTAGTCTGGCTGGCCACTGAGTGTTGTATAGATAACTGTTGCAATTGCTTTGTCAATTTCTCAGCGGGCTTGGTTTGTGCTGAACCAACAATACCATCGGCATGCGGTCCAGCTCTCTGTCTAGTTTTATCTAGTATCGATCGTGGTGCATCTGGCAGGATGTTGTACAATAAACTAGACTGAGAATAGATAAGCTCAAAATGTTGAGCCCTCATGATGGTATCTTCTTTGGATAAAACTCCTGAAGTCGCGACATCTTTGGATAATTGTGGGATTAAAGACTTAAGGAACCACTCAAGCAGGAATGCTGGTGGGACTGGTACTTTGATTAGACTCTTTCGACGTCTCCACTCTCGGATATGATCATAGATATGGTCCAATATCGTCTGTTTGAAATTGGCAAGCACCTCTATGCCAGTGTCGTATCTCACAGGTAACTGGAAATGGTTAAGGAAGGCCATCGCCAGTTCGCCAAAAGAAGAATGTCTTGAGCGATCAAGCTCAATGTACCATTTTGCGGCACTCCCGATAAGAGTGCGTTGAAGCAATCGCAACTGGACAGAGTCGTCTTTCAATGAGTTATATGAACACCAAAGATGGAAGGTAGTCACGTGATCACCTGGACCTTCGTTAGGCTTTGCCTCGAACTTTGGAATGTCTGAAGGCAACTTCCTTGGCATAGGAGGCCAACGTGGATCGTGACAAATAGGATCATTTAACAACCTTGTCAAATCTGGCAAGTGTAATCTCACCAGGAATGGTAGTTTGGGTTGCTGTTGATAGCCTGGGAAAAAGGGTCCTGGAGTTTGACTGGCACCAGGTTGCCAGCAAAAGTTTGGCTACTGGCCCGGATTCTGGTAGAAACCATGGCCCTTACCAGCGTAAGGATTTTGCATATGTGGAGACATCATTGGCTGATTTCCCATAAAGGACATAGGATGTTGGGCATGCATCATGTTTGAAGGACTTTGGGAAGGATTACCCCATGTCGGTCCTACTGGAAGAGGCATAGAAGTCTGTCCAGGGTTCCATTGATTGTGGAAAGAATTACCCCAGATCGACATTCCAGAGGAGGGAATAGATCTTTGTCCCGAGTTCCAAGGTCCTGCTATATGTGCCCCTGGTGCAGGAATTGTAAATTCTAACCTTGTAGAATATCTATTGCAAACCGATATTCAGAAAAGAAAATAAAAGATACAATGGAAAATACAAACATTACACATATATTTTTCACCTGGAAACCCAAACCAGGAAAACCAGCATATATTATATTCATACATTGTTTTACATTGTTTACAATACAATATACATATAGGAGCCAGCGACATCAAAAACCCTAACCCAATGACTTGGATTAGTCCAAAACCCTAATTCCTTAACTGAAAATAGAAAACCATCGGCAAAAAACCATGTGCCAAAAAAGCCACCTAATATCATGTGGTCCCGGAAATATGTCGGCCCGGCGGAAATATGTCGGCCTGAAAAAACAATTTTGAGGGCACTGCCCCTGAACCCCCACACTAGGGGCTCTGCCCCCTTGCACCCCCCCTCTAACTCCCCTACACGCCCGGCGTAGGCACTCAAACACTACTGCTCATGCAAAGAATATAACACATACCCAACATTCTCCCACTTGTTGTTTTCTTT
>CBVK0100247066.1:0-17584 GCA_900067695.1 Picea abies | reverse complement strand
ACATAGTTGGTGGAGTTACTATAGTTTCAAAGATAAGTATCATTATGTGTTTAGTTTCAATTAAAATGCATGTTTGTGATGCTTGTAATATTATCATGTATTTCGTTGAATGTATGAATTACTGTTAATTCCATTAATTTTTTATGTTAGGAACAATATTGTGATTACTCTATATTGTTGGTTAAATTTCGTTAAATGTGTTAATTTGACTTAATGCATGTTATATATATAAGTGTGTGTGTGTATGAGAATGTTCCGTGTAGTAGCATTGCCCGACCGTGGGGTTGATGGTCAGGGACATTACAGGTCCACATACTTGAAGTAGTTCCAACTCAACATCAAGTATAAGACATGAAGCACCAACCATGTCGTTGATTGCCTCAGTCACCCTCTAGTTGCAACACTCACCCGGGTGCTAAACTCCTGCAACCATGAGACCTCCAAGTGGCTCCAACTCTATGAGAGAGATCCTGACTTCTCTGCCACCTACCAAATGTTGGGCGCAAACACAACTGTAACTAATTTCCATCTTCAGGATGGGCCGCTGTGCTATATGGGCCATATTTGCGTTCCATAAAGCAAGTGAGTGAAACTGATTTGGGAAGCCCACTACAGTCGGGTGGCAAGACATTCGACGTCGAAAAGACAATGGCAGTGTTGCAACAACATTTCTATTGGCCAAAAATTTGACAATATGTCAACAAGTATATCAGGTCCTACACTGCCTGCGTCATTTCCAAACCAACCATTAAGAAACAAGGCATGTACACCCCTCTGCCTACTCTTGAAAGGCCCTGGGAATCCATCTCTATGGACTGCATGTTGGGACTTCCGTCAACCAAGCGGGGAAATGACTATGTTTTTGTGGTGGTTGATTGTTTTTTCTAAAATGGTGATTCTGGCCACCTGCAAGAAGAGAATCACAGTAGAAGCCACTACCAAGCTCTTCTTTGAATGAGTGTGGGTACATTTTAGGATACCACAAACCATCGTCTTAGATCAGGACAACCGGTTCCTTAGCACATTCTGGTCGAGCCTCTGGTCACTGTTGGACAACAAGCTCACTAAATCCACTTCCTTCCACCCCCAGATGGATCGTCAAACCGAGGTTGTCAACCAGATGATCGTGCATATCCTGCGCATGTACAATTCCAAGCATCCTCGCACTTGGGATGAGAGTCTTCCCTATGTTCAACACAACTACAATATGGCCCTACATAGCTCAACCGACCACAACCCCTTTCAGGTGGGGTTGAGATTTCAACCATTGGGTCCTATGGATGTTGCACTACCCCTTGTGACCACCCAGGAAGACTCGTTCCATGCTCAAACTGAAGCCGGCAAAGCTACCAGATTCATTGAGAGAATCCAACACATCTACCAACAGGTTCAGAATATTTTACATAAGTCCAATGCCAAGTACAAGAAACACCATGATCAACACTAGGTGCCACACAAGTTTCCGGTGGGAGATAAAGTTTGGTTGCACTTGCAGAAGGAACGCCTTATGGGGCCCCATCAGAAGCTTCGTCCACTCCGCTATGGACCTTACACCATCACCAAGGATGTGGGTGATAATGATTTTGAGCTCAACATTCCCCCCTTCCTTGGTTTGCATCCAATATTTAATGTGAACCTCCTTTGGCCATATTTTCCACCATTATTAGACACCTCAGAGATAGTAGAATAGTTGACAACAATAGAGCTCAACCCTGACTGCATGGAACATGCATCCACTGATCAGATCGTGGACACACATGTCAAGGCCACCCAACTATTTCAATTGGCTCATCTTGGCAGTTTCTCAGTTGGACAATGTTTTTCTAGCTTTCGAGTCTTGAATTTTCGGAGCTGTTTTGAGGCCCTAAACAACGTTTTTAGGGCTCACCATAATGAAACTCTAGATGGAGTCACAGTTTGACGGGACAATGTGTAGTCCTCAGATAGACCTTTCCTCAGATAGACCTTTCCAACAGGCTATCGTGCGCCTAAAACGAAGATCGTATGCAAAAGTTACGACTCCATAAAGTTGATGTACCAACTTACCCCAACTGGGCCCACATGACTTTTGACACTTCATCTCCTAGGGTTAGGTTTTTGGATGTTTAGGGTTTTGGCATTCATGTTTATTGTAAAAAAGATTTCAGAGCGTCAATATACTCATCTTCTTGCAAATAAGCGTAGTCATCACATCTCTTCTCAAAGATAAGTTGCCACCATTCTAGCAAGCTTGTTTCAATCTGCATTTTATAGTTTCAACATATTTCTTATTTAATAAAAGTCAAGTTTTATTGTATCTCCATTATTATTCATTGTGTCTTTGTGTTAATATTATAAATCTGTGTTTTCATTTCATTCTGCTCATAAATTCAGATAAAATTTTTACCACATGGAAAATATGGCTAGCCAGGAACTGTGTCATTTTTTCGGATGTGTTTACTCCCCCTGAGGTGGTTGCAACCAAATGCTTGTGTCTCTTGGTTGAATTTATAACCTTGCAATTGAGACAGTGGTCAGGACAAAAAAGTCTCCTTCTAGCAAAATAAGTTTGGTGGAAAAGACTCTTCTCCTCTCAGCAAAGGATACAATCTAGCCAAATCCGTCATTCCTCCTTTATTTTTTCTAGATCTTTCTGGCAGCTTCATATCTCTCCCGAGGACTTTGCAGATTAGAAACAAAAACAATTTGAATATGTTCTTTGTTTCGATGGTTCGTCGAAAGGAAACCTAGGGGAGGTAGGTGCAGTGGGGGTTCTTCTTTCCCGAGGAGGTCATACCGAGCTTGTTATTTCTTGGAGCCTAGGCTACACAACCAATAACCAAGAAGAAACATATGCCATGTATCAAGGCCCATTGTTAGTAAGAAGAGATGGGATTCCCTCCCTCACTATTCTTGGAGATTCTAAGGTCATTCTTAATTTAATTTGTAAAGGGACCCTCCCGTCAAATATGAAACTCATGAAGATTCTAATCAAATTCAAACAAGAACGCAATCAATTCTATTCAACCTCTTTATTTCACATCCTCAGGATTAACAATTCTCTAGCCGATCAACAAGCCAATTTTTCTCTAAGGGACCCATAAGGCACTCTTCGAATTGACAAGAAGTCCTCCCTTAGCTTTATCCCATGATTTTATCCAACCCTCCTAATGTTCCATTTTTTTATATGCATTTTAGGTATCTTTTATAGACACTACAATGGGAATGTATTTGGAGATATTTTTATGTATATCCTTGAAATTTATAGGGATTTGAAGGCTTTAGCAGAAAACAAACTGCTAGTTTTTGCAGGTCTGAAATATCATATATGCAGATGTATTTCCCCCTTTACTGCAACTTGTATACAGTCTTTTTAATAAAAAAATTCCCAGTTTCCTTAAAAAAATGCATTGCTCATGTTAATTATTAGGTGCACTTCTCTCAGTGCATGGATGTGTTGGTAGGTGTGTTAGTGAGTCATTAAGTGTGTCTCATACGTACATGCATAATTTGATTATGATGGTTACATGTATGGGTTAGACTTGTATGTAGGTGCATATGACAACTTCTACATACATTGATTATTTTAGTTGCATCTAAACCTATAACCTAATAACACCTTGAACCCATTATCAACCAATAGATTACCACTAACCATGCTAACTCTTATCCAAATAATCCTTCTTATTTATGACCACCAAGTCATATTAAAGATAAAACACTTTAAGGAGATTACACTAGGGAATGAGTACAAACATAAGAATCAAAACATGATATAGTTGAAAATTATCATGTCGAATGCAAGATCCAAGTATGTAAGTAAACACTAAATTTTAAATTTTAATTACTGAATTTAGATCAGATTTCTAACCATAGTAATTAAATGATTAATACATGCTGAATAACACTGAATCATTTCAAGTTTGAGGCATAAAAAATTTCATTATTTAAATATGAATTTCAAATCCAGTAAATTTAGAAGTCTTCATTTACATTATTATTTGCATCTATGTCATCCAATGCATCATTTTCAATGGTCATATGTTCTTGAAAGTACTTAATATTATTCTTGCTACCACATCTTGCTAAAGTGGTATTATAATCATATTCATCTTCACCTTTATCATCTTCAACATTAAAAAAAATGTTCCTAGACTGGCTATATTGTTACTAGATCTATTTCGATAATCATTTTATAAACCATCCATATTATCATCTTCTATAAGATCATAGAACTCTAGATATTGTTGATTTTCATGAGGAATTATGTCTTCTAACTGATCATCATGTGAAGACACACCTCTAGCTCCGCATCTCCATATTGCTAAATGAATATTCTCATAATTATCAACTTCACATTCTTGTGACTCAACTACACCGTCATCTTCAACATCATCATGGATGCCCATTTCTTTTATGCTCCATAATCTGTCATTTATATTTTGTTGGTCATCATTGTTCTTCACAGTATTCATTGATATATCATCAAATCCATGCCTTAATCTTAGATCATAATGTATGAAAAATATCCATTTGCGATCCAAAATATCTTCATACAAAAATACATGTGCATGAACTAGATACATAAATTAGACCTATATTATTAAATATTTATTGATTAACACACACACACACACACAATATATATATACTATGAACTAACATATATAGATGACCACTGCTACATATAATTATATTCTTGTTCGAATGAACGAAATACCTGCTCAAAATGAATTGGTAGAACATAAAGCTCCTTATTATTTGGTAGGTACCTTAAAGTATCTATACAAAATAATCCATTATGGGAATTTTGTCTTAATGCCCTCTCAAATTCCTCGTACCATCTACATTTAAAGATACAACATTTTAATGACTAGTAATCCAAATAAATAATTTCTTGGATTTTTCCAACATATTAAAGATTCCCTTCAATAATATTTTTATCTTTTAAACTTGCTTTAAATAAACCATGACACCACAATCAATGAAGTGTCTCTTTTCGTTTACACTTTCTACACAATAATTTCGACCATATGCCCACCTTGTAGGTTATTTCCTCACCTATGATAGACCATTTATTTTAGTGTAAATAAATAAAATTATGCATAATCAAATAGTTAATAGTGTTAACAATGTATTTAAGCAATATTTTATAAGAATTCCAAATGTACCTTCTTTCACATCCTCTAGACATGTTGATCTCATCTTCTATTATGTTTGCAAGAAAACCTGTGTCATCTATTTGATTTTGAATTTGTTCACTGACCCATTGTAGTGTGCAATATTTTCCCCATTCCCCATTTAGACAAGTAAGAAGCGAAGTATTCCTTGGGTTCAATCTCTTAAATTGTCTCCCTTCTTCTAAAAATTGTTCCCTTTCTATATCATACAAATCAATCCATTTATTCATATAGTGCACGTGGTATAGAAAAAAACTTGTGGAGCACAACACTTTCATTTACACCTATTAAAAATCAACATGTCTTTCAAACTCTAAATGTCATTAATTTAATTCGATAAAAACAATTTATATAGTAAATAATTGTAAAAATAGCCATATTGATCATGTATTTATTTACCAATTTATACTTGAACACCATTTGATTGAGGTTTTATCCATCTACAATATCTGATGCATGTTCTTCATCTTATAATCATGGACCACCTTCAAACTATTTACCAAGGAATGCACATAGGACGAAAAATGCTTCATTCAATACACCCCCTTTAGCCATGCAACCCTCTGAATGTAACTTTTGTCAAACATATATTTTTAGTGTTTTCATATGCCTCAAAGAAAAACATCCACCTTGTTGATATAGTACCTATGATTTCAATATCATTGACCAAGTGTATAAGTAAGTGGACATGTAGGGATCTCCTTCTCAAATACACATAATTTATACAATTTCCTTTAGCCATCTTAGTATTTGACATTTATGGATCTCTTTGGACATCATCCACTTAATATATTAATATTAAATTAGTATAAACCTTTAGTCACATATAAAATGATATATAATATATCTTTGTCCCACACCCATGAACATTTCATACCACATACCTTATAAATGTCATATACCTCATAAATGGTGACAATCAAATTATGACGTTCTAGTAAGCCAATAGTAGGCATGAATCCCCTAATTGCCAATGACACGATCTGCTTTCAAACCCGTTTATTAGAGTTCATTATTATAAATTTAACATAATATATCAATATATTTTAGTAATTAAATGATAACAATAAGAGTTAATTGATGTAAATACCTTCGTAAAAATACATAAATCATGTGTTTTGAATCCCACGATATGTCTATCAACTGTACAATATTTATTTAATGATGAGCCATAACCATTAGGTGTCCTTATTGAATGAATGACATTTTTCAATTGATCAAGCTTTTTCCTTTTCAAAATCCACGAAGCTTATGCATATGTTTCATTTTCCTTATTTGGCATGAAAGAGAAAAAGCTCCCCTTGAAGATAAGGTGTCCTTATCTTTGCCTATTATATGTCAAAATATAGAATCCAGAACATTTTTTAAAATATGCATGTGATCTAATAGATGAGATATTAATAGATCCTTCTAGTAAAGGAGCTCGAAAAAATATGGATTTCCTAGTCATTCTTTTTGACGTATCAACTATAACTTGTTTTGGTTCTTCAATTGAAAGATCCCAATAAAAAAAATCTTCCTAAGCTTTTGATTAAGCATATTCATACTTATTAAGCCAATTAGATGGACCCATAACCTTGGGAGGGCCTCTATTTTCATTTTTTCAATCAAATTGATTCTTGAGGTCATTTTTGAACTTATGATCTTGTGTTAGAAAAACCCTATTATTTGCATATAATTTTTTATGTTGATCTTTAGAATAATGCCCCTCAAATTGGTTTGGGCATCTTGGACATGCAAATATCCCCTTTGTTTGAAGCCCTGCAATTCAATAAATAACTCATGTTTATAACAAAAAATAATAGCATAATAATTCTATATAAGATGAATTGCAAATAAATTATGATGTGTAAATATGTAAACCATTTTTCTTACCTAAACAAACACCAAGTCTTAAGTTTTAGGAAATCATGAATAGTTCAACATAGTACACCATAAAACATGAAATACCTGTTTGATGGAGGATGTGATATATCATACATTCTTATGACTTTCCATAACAATAACATCTCATCAATAAAATGCACAATATAAACATCCATTTTTTTACTCTTGGAATGATGAGAATTAGCATAAGGTGCTCCTTTCAAACATTCATCCATAGGGGAATATTGTATACTATCAATTTGATTAGCCAAAAATTATAATTTGATGAGAGGAAAGAGAAAGGGCACACTCCATCCATTGCAAGTCCAAACCTATTACTACCTATTACTACAGGGTTCATCTTTGAATTTTCCTAGCCATTTTTCCTCTATGAGTTTCATTGGTTTCGAGTCCATCATAATTCACATGAATCCATCTTTACTCTTGTTCCTCACATTCCCATCCATCAATTTTGCAAGTGACTTGCAATGAAACATTCATTGAAGTCTAAGTATGATTGACATGTGTCATAATACCTTATTTGGAATTGTAGGACCTTGTACATCAGCTCAATATCTCACCTCTTTGCATGTAGTGCTTTCTTCATTGTTTTAATATTCATCTCTATATAAAATGCCATCATTTTTACATGCATTAATTTGTTTATATTCAATGCCCAACTCAACCAACAATTGATGTGCTTCTCTACAAGTTGATGGCAATTATTATCTTCAAGGAATATTCTATTTTTTAGTGCCTTGTAATATTGTCGGACATTAAATCAAATGAATATTTGACTGAAGACAAGCATATTTGATATGTCATTAAATAACATTGTTCATATAACTAGATCTATCCATTTAAAATCCACTTAAAGTAATATTAATGAAGTAAATAATTATCTACTAATTAGGCACACAATTGATAATGCAAATCTAGAAACATAATTCAACCCACTTGAGTAAGGTAGTGAATATCTTATCTGACTAGCCAAACATTGACTTTCTTTCTAATAATATTAATTTGCATGAAAATGTTGATGTCTACTTGCACTTGATTTGAACATGGCTATCTTCATTGCTTGCTTGATTGAGTCATTGAGGTTAATATAATCAACATTACATTGGTGGAAATCCCCCTTTGTATCATCATTACTGTCAACCAAAGGATCATCACCCTCATCATTGTTTCCATCCCCAAAGAAACCTGTGGACATTTCATTCAATTCTTCTTCATGGACCCCATTTTCATCTTCAACTTCCTTCTGAAGGCTATGTGGTATGTTATCAATGTATGCTAATTTCACCAATTCTTCAACTTTCTCACATAGCAGTGTTATCTTCAATGTTTCTTGTCTCGCCTTAGTATGGTTTCAATCATCCCATCCATATCTTAAGAGCCTAGTTGGATCTTGCGTATTAGTAGGTGTATCATTAGTATCTTCTACCTATCATTAAATGTAGCCATTGGACAAAACATTATATTTAATACTAGACATGAATTGGACAAAACGTTGGATGAAATGTTGTAACCATTTAAAAGAGATTAATCAATTACTTAAGAAAACAATGGAATAAAATATTGACATACTTCTATACATTAATTTAAAATAAAACACAATTTTGACTTTATAGTTTTAAAATCAAGCCACACTCATTTCTTATTCTTGGAGTTTCTACTCTTAGAAACATCCTTTGGGAGACCTTTTTCATCTCTTCTCTTTCGTGTAAGAGTGCATTTCAAAAAATGGCAATTGATCAACAACTCATCCTCAATATTAATGCCCATAATAGACTAAATCATTATCAATCTATCAAATTGAATTTTCACATCTCCATATTTTTCATCTACAACCTCAACAAATGGACAATTTGGTCTTATAGTAGGGTCTCTATTCACTTCATCACCTCTTTCCAATTGGAGATGATGTGTATACATATTTGAACTTAGACCATATGTTGACATGTTATTCTTATATTCCACTAGCCCCCTTTCAAATCTAGAATGTGATGGACCATAATGTGGCATTAATCTCCTAGTGGTTTGCTGTGAAGCGTTTCTATGCTTTGATCCCACATGGAAATTTTCAACAATAAAGAGGCCTAGATTTCTCCATGAATATTAAAGGGTCGTATCATGTAGTTGTATCCCAAAAATTAAAATACCTAATATACACAAAGTAGTTGTTGATCACGAGACCAAACACAATATAATTGATAATCAAATGTTTCTTTGTAAATTGATCTCGACTTTAGAGGTAATTCATCATTTCCATCACATTCATTCTCATAGGGTATGTAGTCCACCTTGCTTGTCTATAAGTGTTTTATGCATATTTAAACCACCTCTTGTTCTCTTACTTGTTTGCATCATTTCCTCATCTTCCAGGATATTATATGTGCACATATTATAGTTAAATGTACCATTTGATAAATGTTCATTTCCCTCTAGGTTAGAAGTTGGTGCTCCATGAAAATTTAAACCATGAACTATCTTGTACAAACATTCATTATGAAAATATTAATTATTCAAATAATATAAAAATGTCGATAATTTTTATGCCGAAGACATGTATATAGGAATCAATTTTTCCCAAAAAAACCAATAGCACCTGCCACATTAGCTATCATTAATTCCATGCTGAATATGGTTTGAATCCCATGATGACCACCATGGCCTTCCTAATGATGTCCCATGAATGAGATACTAGTTAGACATAAAGCACGCTAACTGCTAGTTGACCAATTTATTTTCATTTTATCGACCACCAAGCCTGTAAGTTGGGCCTCTCAAGAAGGTTTTGTATAGTTTATGATTAATTTGAATATTGAATCCTAGTCCGGGTGGTCGACCTATGAATCTTCCTACTCGCCAATAGGGTTGTAGTTGTTTTTGCAAAGAGGGGGATGTGGAGTTTGAGTTTTTTCCTCCACTATCATTGTTGTCGATTGTTTCCTTTTCCTTCTTCATCTTTGTTCTTCTGCCATAATCCAAGGGATTTCTTTGCTTGTTGTGCATTCCCTCGATATTATTAAAAAGACTTTTCCCTTTGAAAATATTCCATCACGGAACATTAATTAACTCAAAACCTCTATATAAAATACTATCCATATAGCATTAATTCATTTGACATTTGGAATATGAACATGACCTGATATAACCATCCTAACTCCTTAATCATGCATTTAATCTGAATGAACACAATTACTGATAACACAATCAATAATTGAATGAACACAAGTAGTATATATCCATATCCATCCTATATACATTTAATGTTCAATAGATCCATTTTCATCCTATATACATTTAACATTCAATATTTTTTTCACAAAGAAAACTGTGGCATATTGTACAACTCCATGTTGAAAAAATTATAATGTCCATCCTTGAGGTCACCAATTTATTGAAAGAGGCCTATTGACATGTGGGAGGAGGTTCTTGGTTGAAGAAAGGTTCGACTAAGCATGTGAACATGCCTTCATGTTATTCTTATTCTTAGGTATGCTCGTAGACTAGTATGAACTAGAATACTATATCAACATACATAGCCAATTGAATATATATATAAAATCATAATTTTATTCATCCGAGGAGACAAAATTACATTATGTATGTGCTTTAAAGAACACATATTTGTATGAATAGAGTTTTAATACTACCACCTCCAAAAAGGAATAATAGTAGTAGAGCCTAGGAATCACAAGATCTTTTTGACTAATACATATGGGAAAAAAAAACTATACATAAATGAAACAATACAAAATTAGGAGCTTTTCCGAGAGAAGTCATCCTATCAGATTTGATATATCTTGCTGAAACATGACCAGGACAACTGAGAAAAAGAGCACTAGGTGTTGGAACATGTGAGTATATATAAAGGATGAATATCCAACCGAATATAGTTAAAGATGAACCATGACCTCTATGAAAGGNNNGAATATCCAACCGAATATAGTTAAAGATGAACCATGACCTCTATGAAAGGTCTATGATAGTAATCAAATATATCTTCTCCCCTTGCTTCAATGATGTGCCAAGACCCATAAAAAAGAATAGTCCCTACTTTTGAAAGGGAATCAACTATCTGGTTTTGTTTCCTATAGACATGTTTGAGTGAAGAAGAGTCAAATAAATCTAGGAACCTGAAAATATCCTCTAGAATAGGAAACCAAAATATATTGTGGAAAATATATACTTTCTGAGACCAATTTATAACATTCAGTGAGTCTCCAAACAGTTGGATAGATCGGACCCCCTTTTCCCCGTTAAATTGAAGCAAAAAGTTTAGGGCCATGAGTTTGACATAGTTGTTGGAGCCTGGACCCAGTCCCATTTTAATTTTGAAAGAGTGATCATCCGATAAAAATAATACAACACCAATTACACATGCATATACAACACCCATGGATGGATAGTATAAGTCATTCTACTTCTGGTGGTATGTGGCATGTCACGTGGATCCTCACGATTGAGGAGAAATAAATTTTTGAAGATGACAATGTAAATTAAAGCAGAAAATACATGTCGGCCCTAATGTTAAAAGGAAGTGAAATAAAGGGTATAAATACATATCATTATAAATTCATTTTAACACACACAAGTATGTTAATGAACAAGGAGATATAAGTCAAATTTCAGAGGAAATCTAAAGTAAAGAAGGCTAGATTTCAAGGGAGGATGAAGTCTTTTGGTAATGTGTTCTACGCTAGTCATAAACAGGTGTTTTGGGTAAGACAATCATAACATCTTCATAGATAATCCAAATGAAGTGATGCCAATTGCATTGGAAAGATTAAGGGTTGTAGTTTCATGTGTAAAAATTTTGAAATATTATGTTAAACATTGAGCGCGGGGCATGCTGTACAAGTTCGCTCTCCTGAATAAACCAGAATTGAATAAGATCTACCATTTTCCCTATAAATCTTTTTCCGGGAGGATTCAAGAAGTGAAACTTAGAGGAGTTTCAAATAATACATTCAGTAATATTATCTACGGGATCAGAGTATTCCAAGAAGTGAAGAATTGCAGAAGTTGAAGAAGTCTCAGGAAGCATTATCAGGTTCTATGTGATGGTTTGTTGATGGTGATAATTTAATGTAAAGTTTTATTATCTCTCATATATTCTGGGGTGGAAGGAAGGGGCAAGGATGGAGAGATCAACGCTCTTTTGATATTGGAGGATTGTATCTTCCTTTTGGAGGTTTATCCCTCCCTTTATCTTCCTTTTGGAGGTTTATCCCTCCCTTTATATTTGGAAGCTGTAGCTACCTTTAGAAGTCATTACTTCTCTTGAACAATAACTATTGATTATTTCTCATATATTGTGCATGGTGTATTGGTGTAATTCTTATAGTATTTTTCATTGCTCATTGGACATAATTGAATGGTTTAAGTATAAGTTGAATTTTTTTTTAAATTGTACTTGATACTGATTCACCCCGGATATAAATTTATCATTCCCATATGTGATTATATGTTCCACTGATAGTTAATCAAAGTTGTCCATAATCTTGTTTTTCACAATGTGGAAATATGGTTGAGTTTGGATCTTTGCAATGGCTAATTTTAGGTTTTATGGTTTTGTGCCTCGATTCTCTCTGGTCAATTTCTTCTGCTTTTTCATTTACCTTTTTGAGGCAAGCTCCCCCTTTCCTTATTCTTTCTCCTTTGTCTCTTGCTTCCTCTAGTGTGCTTACATCAAATACGTTCATGGCCAGTTGGCGACTGTTCAAGCTAGCTTCACAACAAATCGATTTGAGGGAATTTCAGTGGGAATTGTCTGTGGAACAAGGAAATTGCCCTTCTTAGATGTTGGTAATTTATTTCCTTCATTCCATTTTCAGAAATAGTGTCAGTCTCCTTATGTTGAGTTTTTAGTTCGCTCTGTTGTTGGGCCCAATTTGGTTGGTCTCTGCAGGTTTAATTTGGCACTTTTGAAGAGGGAGACGCCTATCGGTTTGCAAATACACATTATATTAACATAAAAATCATATCAAATCAATTGTGGTCGCCTCGCCATTCTCCAAAGCTGCCATGATTTCATACATGGGGTGATTAAAAGTCTCGGGAAGTTTGAAAGTCAGGATGCCACCCACAATTCCAGAAACACCGATGATCGCAAAAGGCAGGATTGGATTTACAGTTGCCATCGCCATTCAATGAGTCTCCAAACAATTGGATAGATCCCACCCCCTTTTCCCCGTTAAATTGAAGAAAAAAGTTTAGGGCCATGAGTTCAACATAGTTGTTGGAGCCTGGACCCAGACCCATTTTAATTTTGAAAGAGTGATCATCCGATAAAAATAATACAACACCCCCACCACACATCTGATATTCATTCTGGGAGGCACCATCGAAAAAATCCAAGGACGGGCATGGTCGATAATCTCAGGATGAATGAGGCGAATGGTTGAAAGGTATTTTTATTGTGGGAAGTGTGAGAGAATAAAGAGTCCCTGAGTTGCAACAAGTGTTGGAAGGGAAGGAAAGTCTTGGAAAATTTCTTCTTTGTGGGCCAACCAAGTGCCCCAACAAACTATGAGAGGTAATGCTTTGATACTTTTGTAAGATGGATTCTGAAGCCAAGATTGCCAAGCCAATTCAATGTTGGGTCCCTCCCAGACTATCCTATGATTTAGGAGAACAAAATATTCAATCTATATTTTCTTGGAAAAAGAACAATTGATGAAGAGATGTGAGTTGGATTCATTGTCCCCTTTACAGAGAGGAAACCATCCTAGACCGGCTACACTTCATTTATTCATGTTTTCCCATGTAGGAATTTTATTGTAGATGACACACCACATAAAAATATTTTCCTTCAGTGGACATTTCTGTTTCCATAGGCCCCACCACCAACATGGCTCCCTTTTCATAAGATCTATAGATAAAGAGACATAGCCCAATCTTGGATTATATTTCCCATGTAGAGATTTCTTCCATACCAATCCATTGTCTCTCTTAGTAATTCTAATGTGACCCGATTAGAGTGAAAATGTATAATTGAGTCAAGGGAGGGATAAATTACCAACCAATCCAAGAGCTTCTAGCATCAACCAACCTTACTGCGAGAGTGAGGATGAGGCTGGATCTGTTACTGGTTATAAGAAGTGAACGTCCTATGCATGGAGCCTTTCAATTAGATAACTAGGAAGAAGGTGGGAAATTCCACTACCTGACCAGGGACCAACCCCAATTCGAACCCTATTTCCATTGCTCGCTCTCTAGGCCAAACCATCCTCGATCACCAGGAAGGAGGAGGTGAACACCCTCTAAATAATGGAACAATTTGGGAGGGATTTTACTGGTTTATGAATTCAATCAACTATGGAGCCTGGCCGGATATATTTATGCTCGACAACTGAAGACCAAAGGCTAGTTGAAGAAAGAATCCTCCAACCCGCTTTAGCTTCCAGTGCTTTTGAGAACAAAAAATTATTTTTCAATCCCCAACCACCCAGGGCTTTCGGCCAAGCTAGAAGATCCCACTTAGCCTAGGGGGAGGTTATTTTTTCCTAAGGGCCTGTCCAGATAAAGTGAAAACAAATTCATCTGGATTTTTCTAGAATTCCTTTTGGAATCCCGACCAAGGACATCCAGTAGACATGGATAGCTTCCAAGACATATTTATCCAAAGTGAGTCTTTGTGTTCTTGAAAACCATCGAAAGCTACAATTGTTTAGGCATTTATTGAGTTTTGCTAAAAGCCAATGCTAATTGATTTTCTTGTAATCATTAGGTTTTAGCTGAAAACCTAGATATTTTATTCCTTCAGAGAGATCAAAAGTCTGGAAAGGAAAAAGAGAGAGAAAGTGGTCGACTTCTCCCATCTCCAGGCCAACAAAATTAATGGTGGATTTATGTATATTAATAATAATTCGAGTGGTTGCCCGAAACAAATTGATGATTTCCAAAAGTTTTTCTGCATCTCTTGGTCACCCACTACAAAATATGAACACATTGTCCACAAAGAGGAGGTGTGTAGTTTTCATACTGGGGCCACTAAAATTCCTTGAAAGTCCCCCGTGCTGGCTGCTTGTGTAATGGCTCAGCTGAGGCCCTCTGCCACCAACAAAAAAAGGAGAAGGGATAGTGGGCATACCTGTCTTAGGCCTCACTCTGATTGGAAGAAAGGGGAGTCAACTCCATTTATAAGAACTGTAAAGGAGACCGAGGTTATGCATTCCATCAACCATTTGATAAACAGAACTTTGAACCCCAAGTGAGTAAAGAGGAGTCTAAAATAGGACCAGTTGAACCAATTGAAGGCTTTAGAGATCAATTTTCAGAAAAACCCCACAAGATCTGGAGGAATTTAGACTATGGAGATCTTCCTAGGCCACATCTATTGCTTCATGAATCTGACGTCCTTCTAGAAAACCAAATTTCTCTTGGGAGATAGAGTTTGATTAAAGAATAGGATTTAGCCTCCTGGCAATGATTTTGGCCACAATTTTGTAGAGGCATTTGCATAGTGAGATTGGCCTAAAATCATCAAAGGATTGTGTCTCATCCGAGTTGGTAATGAGAGAGATAAAAGTTGAATTTATGGGTGTGTGAAATCTCTCATTTCTTCTGGATTCTTCCACTATTTCCAGAAGATCCGCGTCCAAGAGCTCAAAAATACCCAAATAAAATTCTACAGTGCACCCATTCAGGCCTGTGATTTTATCTTTTTGCATGCTATGGAGTGTTTCTTTGAGCTCGACTATTGATACTTCAACAAAAATATCTCTATTGGATTCCTTCTCTATTGGATTCCTCCTTAATGAATCTAGGAAAAAATAGAGCCATCCTTATGATGTAGGCAATGCTAGTGTTTTGATATGCCTTGAAAAGAGCTTGGAAGTGATTTTTTCCCATTTCGGCTAACCCTTCGAATGTGGCAACAAAAGTGTCCCCTGGTCCTTTGATTTTCCAGATGGTATTGGACGCTTTCCTGCCTTTTGCAAAAGCATGGAATAATTTAGTGTTTTCATCCCCTTTATCTAACCAGATGGCTCGTCTCTTTAGACGCCATTCAACTTCAATATCATCAAACAATTTCCTGCGACGAGTCTCCAGATCTTTAAGGGCTACTTTGGCCTCTAGGTTGGAGAATCCTCTGACTGAGAAGTGTGGTCGAGATAAGCCTCAATTTGTATTATTTATTTCTCTTCTCTGGATCGCTTATCATGGGCCTAGGGATCACCATATTCTTGATTCGATTTAAATTTTCCACAAACTGAATGGTCGTTGAGTGGCAAGAGCCTTGGTCATAGCATACCCAGTTTTCCTTCACTAATTTATGGAATTCATCATCAACTAGCCAGGTTGCATTAAACTTAAATGGATTGGCAGGCTTCTTAGGACCTGGTTCAATTTCAAGCCAAATCAGTGAGTGATCTGCCTCTCGCCCACTACCAATGCATTGTCGGAACTGATAGGGGAGTTACAGAAGAGAGTCCGACACTAGAAAATGATCAATACGTTTGGCTACTCGGGCCTCACCCATCCTCATATTTCTCTAGGTAGGAAGGAGCTTGAGTGGGGCAATGTCAATAAGACCAAGATCCATAAGAAGATGGGAGAAAATATTTGATTGTGGATCTGGATGAGCAGTAGGGCCCCAAACTTCAGCTACCCCTAGAGAGAAATTTAAATCAGAGCAGTAGGGCCCCAAACTTCAGCTACCCCTAGAGAGAAATTTAAATCACCTCCCAAGATGAGGTTTTCAACCTTGAGAAGCTTGTTTTTTAGGAAGGTCTCCTAGAAAGGGGCATGCTCAACATACGACCCATACACATTAAAAACCTTGAATTCCAAGTCCACTCCTTCCAGGAATAGGTCCGCCCCCAGACAAGAGTCCAAATCCTAGGAGTTTAATACTTTCACAAATCGAAATTTCCA
The DNA here is from genome assembly GCA_900067695.1 of Picea abies. Lineage (NCBI taxonomy): Eukaryota > Viridiplantae > Streptophyta > Pinopsida > Pinales > Pinaceae > Picea > Picea abies. The sequence continues at coordinate 668 of CBVK0100247066.1, read as the reverse complement.
ACCCACCACTAGACCCCCAGAGTGACTAATGGCATCAGTTCCAAGGAAATTCCACGAGGGTAGAAGAGATTCCAACATCTTTGTCATCAAGGCTTCATAAGACATCATTTCTTGGAGAAGAATTACACTTGGCTGGTTGAGGAGGATCAACCGCGTCATGATGAGTTTTTTTGGGGGGATCACAACCCCCCTGTAGTTGAAAAAGAGGAACTTCATGGAGGGATTCCCTCAGGGGTACAATCTGTTATAAGGGCCACAAAAATGGAACGTTATCTGCCAAAAGTAATGTCGACTAGGGCTTGGATTTAAGCGTTTGATAGATGAGAAATGCACCCTCTACCCTTTTTTGTTGTGTGTCTCAGGGTTCAAGCCAAGGCTCAAGCTACCCGATTATGAGGAGATGATATTTATGTTCCTAAGATGGAAATGGATGGCAGAGTCCTCAGAACCAACATAGGAGAGGTCATTTGAAGAGGGCCTAGAAGCGGATTTAGGAGGAGTATGAATGAGACAGAATGAGGCTAAAGGAAAGAGGGAGGGGGAGAATGATCAGGGGATCAAATTTTGCTCAAATTTCAAAGTGCTCAGAATGCGACGAAAACAATGCCATTGCGTCCGTCTTGTCTTCCTGATTCCGGTGGTATATTTACTTTGTCAAATGGAATCCG
>CBVK0100247065.1:0-17585 GCA_900067695.1 Picea abies | reverse complement strand
AAGATTATGCTGTTGAAAGTAATCCAACTGCTGATGGATTTCACTCAAACTTCAAGTTCTCTGATTCAGTGGTTCAGAGAATGATTCTCTGCTAGAAGTTGAGCTATCCTGTGAGTTTTCTGGTGGTCCTTGGACTTGCATTCTTGGAGGAATGGGTTGAGGTACTGGCTGTTCTGAATTTTCTGTATTTTCAGAACTTGGCAGCAAAGGATTTTGACTATCCACTTGCTGGTTTTCTGAAACATCCCAGAATTGGTTTTCCAAAAATTGTACATCTCTGCTGAGAATTAATTTCTTGGTGATGGGATTGTAAAGCCTGTACGCTTTAGTTGTTTCACTGTAGCCAGTGAAAATACATTTTTCACTTCTATTATCAAGCTTCTTCCTTAATTCGGAAGGTACGTGTGCATATGCTATGCATCCAAATGTCCTTAGATGAGCAATATTTAGCTTTGTCCCACTCCATGCTTCTTGGGGAACTTTCATCTGTAGACTGGTGGTTGGTGGTCTGTTCAAAAGATAAACTGAGCATGCTACTGCTTCAGCCCAAAAAGTATTTGACAAGTGTTTTTCTTTAAGAAGTGTTCTTGCCATATTCATGATGGTCTGATTCTTTCTTTCAGCCACTCCATTCTGCTGTGGAGTATACCTTGTTGTTGCTTGCATGATGATGCCTTGAGATTTGCAAAAATTTGTAAATTCTCTGGAGTTGTATTCGCCTCCTCCATCTGACCTCAGTACTTTGAGAAATTTTCCACTCTGTTTTTCAGCTTCAGCCTTGAATTCTTTGAATTTTGTAAATGTTTCAGACTTGTGTCTGAGAAAATATATCCAGATTTTCCTACTGAAATCATCAATAAATGTTAGAAAGTAAAAACTACCACCTATTGACTCTGTTTGCATTGGTCCACATAGGTCAGTGTGAACAAGTTCAAGATGTTGTTTGGCTTGATTTGAAGATTGTGGAAAACTGGTTCTTTTGTGTTTTCCAAGTATGCAAGACTCACATGGGGGAATTTGCTCTTTAAAGATAGGTAGACCTTTGACCATGGATTTTTTCTGAAGAAGACTTAGACTCTGAAATGGTAGATGTCCAAATCTCGTATGCCAAACCATTGATTCATTCATGGTTGATGCACTCTGTGCGTAAGGTTGATTCAGATTTGCAGTTCTGAGGGTAAGGGGAAACATCCTATTTGGAGTCATAAGGATTTCAGAAATTAATTTTCTGCTGGGTTTTCTATCATAGATCTTACAAGATGCTCCCTCAAAAACTACCTTATATCCTTTTTCAATGAGCTGTCCTACACTTAACAAATTATGTTTTAAGTCTGGAACATGGTAGACATCGTTTATGTCTTTCTTTACATTTTGTTTTGTAAGAATAGGAACAGTTCCTTTTCCTTGAACTTTGACTAAATGATCATTTCCAAGAGTAATATCAGAGGAAATTGAAGAGTCAAGACATGAAAGTAATTCTTTGTTACCTGTCATGTGATTGTTGCAGCCACTGTCCAGCAACCAGAGATCTTTAGGTTGTTGTTCAGTTTTATGGCATGATAGAAACATACCTCTTGAGGTGTCTCCCATATGATTTGACACATGTGCTCTGCCTGCTTCTTCCTGCATTCAGATTCATAGTGCCCATACTTTTTGCAGTAATAGCATTGTATGCTAGTTTTGTCATTAGATCTTCTCCCTCTGCCTCTCTGAGGCTGGAAATTCTGATGTTGATATTGTTGTTGATTTCTTTGACTTTGGAATTTTGGATTCTGATATTGTTGACTGTTACCTCCAGTGGAATGAGAGTTATTTTGATTGCTCCCTCTTCCTTGGTAACCTCTGTTTCTGCCTCTGCCTCTCCCTTTGCTGAAGGAGAATTGAGTTTTGAAGGCATTTGAGATTGACTCATCTGTGAGATGCAGTCTTGTCTCATGTGTCACCAGAGAACCGATTAGTTCATCTGTTGAAAATCTTGACAGATCCTTGGATTCAAGGATGGCCGTGACAACCATTTCAAATTTCTTGGGAAGACTTCTGAGAATTTTCTCAACAATTCGTTGATCAGTGATGGTTTCACCAATCAGTCTGATCTGGTTCACGATTCCCATGACTCTGGTCATGAACTGATCCACTGTTTCAGACTCTGTCATCCTTAGAGTCTCAAATTGCGTCCACAAGGTTTGCAGTTTAACTGTTTTTACCCTGTCATTTCCTTGGTAGGACGATTTGAGGATGTCCCAGGCCTGTTTGGAAGTACCAGCGCCTATAATTTTCGAGAATATCAAATCATCCACAGAGTTCTGAATCCAAAATTTCGCTTTTTTTTCTTTGGTCCTCAGAGTTGCCTGAGCAATTCTCTGGGCATTTGTCATGGCAGTGAGGGTGGCTGGATCTGGTTCTACATAGCCAAGATCCACTGGTTCCCAGCATTCTTGTGCTTGTAGGAACGACCTCATTCGAAGAGACCAGAACTCATAGTTCTTTCCCAGAAGTATCGGACCCTGAGTTGGGCCGAGATTGCTAGTCGACGACATTTTAAAAAAATGCTGAAAAAAAATAGAGGGAAAAATTTGTATTTACCTCCAATCACAGAGATTGCCGATTTGCCGATGGCTGATGTGCCGATGGCCGATAGGAGCTTATCGGGCTTGAATTGGCCCTTGGTCTCCTTTCAATGTGACCACTCGCCTTGTGTTAAAGTGCTACGGGATTTTCCCGTTTCTTTGGCTTACAAATCGCCGAAATGACAAAAATCACCTTTGGACTTTTCAACGGTCCAGATCTACAGTGATCGGATGGTCCAGATCTTATCGGGATTTCGCGAGTTCTGATGTCGAGTGTTACTGACTCCTTGAATCCGCGATCGCCGATTTTCCGATGGCGTGCTTCGTTTCGGGAATTTTCCCGATATCGTTGATTGCTGCCACGCGGCCCTGTAGACGAACGGTCGTGATTCAAAGGTGCGACCTGTTGGTCTCTCGAATCCCGAAATGCCGATGACCTTTTCTTGTCGGGACTTTTCCCGAATAGCTTTGATCGCCTCCACATGTCCTAATAGATGGACGGTCCTGATTTCTCCTCGGGATATCGCAATTTCAAATGTTCCGGACTTCTCGCCCCCTGGATCCTCGATTTGCCGAATCCCGAAAAGCCGATGAAATCGCTTATCGGGATTTTTCCCGAAAGCTTTGATTTCTGCCACGTGTCCTTCAAAGATGAACGGCTCAAATTTGCGTCAGGGATTTCACTGGAATGGCGCGTTTCTTTTTGAAACTTTTCCGAGTCCTCGGATTTACACCACGTGTCCAGGATAGATGGACGGTCCTGATGCGTCCTTGGGATATCGCGACTTGCGATGCTCCTGATCTCTGTCAACGTGAAACCCCGAATGTCGATAGTGGCCAAAATGGACGGCTGAGATCTTATCGGGATTTCGCGTATCGCGATTTCGCGAGTTGCGATGTCAAGTTTCTTTGACAGCTTGAAACCCCGAACCCCGAAATGCCGATGGGCGCTGCGATGCTCGCCACGTGTCCTGACAAACAGACGGCTAAGATCTTATCGGGATTTCGTGTATCGCGATTTCGCGAGTTGCGATGTCAAGTTTCTTTGACAGCTTGAAACCCTGAAGTTCGAAATGCCGACGGGCGCTGCGATGCTTGCCACATGTCCTGACAAACGGACGACTAAGATCTTATCGGGATTTCGCGTATCGCGATTTCGCGAGTTGCGATGTCAAGTTTCTTTGATAGCTTGAAACCCCGAAGTCCGAAATGCCGATATGACGATGCGTTGATCTGCTGCCACCTGTCCTCTGAAATGGACGGCTGTAATCGTTTCGGGATTTCGCGATTTCGCGTATCGGAGTTTTTGGAGAGCGGATTCTTTCGCTCGTCCAATTCCCGATTCCCGATTTTGCGATGGAATAGGATCTCGCCACGTGTCTCTTGATGGGACGGTCAAGATGACGTCGGGATTTCTCAAGAAAAAAAACTCCTGTGCGCTTCACACGACTAACCGTCGTGCAACTTCTTGCTGATCCAACGGCTGTCGGGCCTGTGTTCAAGATCTGACGGCTGAAATTCTTTCGTCTTTTTCGCGCTCTCCTTGTCCCTTCTGGACTAGTTTCCCGCCTCGGATCTGTTCGCAGGATAGATTTCACGGCTTCAATGGCTGTTCTTTGCGCCTGAGATGTGTTCTTTCCCGAATTTAACGAAATTTTCTCCTGCGTAAGAAAAGATTCGTGAATCTTTCAAAGATTTGAAAGAATTTCACGAATACTTGTTCCGCGCTTCAATTTTTTTTAACAGATGTGAGGGAAATTTACGAGCTCTTTAAAATTTCTCGCCTCCTCCGACTTTTCTCCGTCACTCTTTGACGATTCTTGAAAAGATTACAAGAATCTTTACTGTTTCTTCTTCTGCGATCTCTTCATCTAGGATCTTTCGAGCACTATACGCTCTGCCTCCTCCGCAAGCTTCTTACAGTGATCTTTAAAGAGTAGTGGAGACAACTTTCCAAGCCTTGTGAAATAACTGTGTCGCGTGCTCTCAAGATGCGTGTAATCTCTGCGCTGTGAGGATCGTGTTGCTCTCCCAACTGTGTGAAGAGGCTTACTGCTGTTGCTCTGATACCATGATAAATTGTGAAGGACAGAGAAATGCAGAGAGAAAAGAATAGTATATTCGAATGTATGAAGAAGTACAGAAAGGAACTGAAGAGATGTAAGCAATTACCATGTAATGGTAGATAGCTGAGCTAAATAGGCTCAAGCAAGACAAAATTAGAAAGTACAACTGTCCAGTACAGCTGGTAGTGTACGGTTAGTCTGTTGAGGATACAATATATTTAACACTAAGGACGATTTAGGAAAGGCAACAATAGCTCCAAAATCCCATGTCAGAACTTTGCATTTGAGGTTCAAATTTTATTGGCTAAACATTGGATACAGTATGTCTGTTTCCATACGAATCTAGACCTGTACTTACTTTTTGTACATGTTCTCTCTATCTCTCTCTACAGTTCCACGTACATCCCTCCAACGACACTGCTAGTTGGATTTGAGATAGCTCGAGCAGATCGAGTGGGAGAACCCATGAATGTGTTTGTTGTACCCGCATTTGCTTAAGGAGGTTAAACAACCCGTTATTTTTTATAGTAATAGACGTTGCTATATTTTTCCCCCACGTTGACTTCTATTCTATTTTATGTCAATTATGGCTACATTTTCCTCCATTTTATGTCTGTCAATTCTGACTACTTTTTATCCTCCATTTTATGATTGTCAATTCTCAATCGCAATGGATGTTGTGGCTATTTTTTCCTCCATTTTAGTTCAATTCATTCTACGTTGGCTATGTTTTCCTTCACTTTATGTCAATTCTGGATTATAATGGGTGTTGGCTAATTTTTTCTTTCACTTTATGTCAATTTTGAATTATAATGAATTTGATTTCTTTAAAAATGAAAGTGTGAATTGATGTAATATCGAATAGTATATGTAGTATAAGTTGGTGTTCAAGATATTTTCATTTTAACTGACTTTAAATGCTCAAACAAACATGTTATCTGTTAAATATAATGTAACCTCAATAGTTTGACTGTACACTGCCAGCTGTTCTGGTCAGCTATACTATCATTTCTTGATTTTCTTGAGCCTATTTAGCTCAGCTATTTTCCTTTTGCTCAATACTCTTTTTCATTTGTACTCTTTCACTTGCATTACTAATATATTGAATTCTATTTTTTCTCTGCTCTTTCTCTGTATTCTTTTCTTCACATTTTATCATGGTATCAGAGCTTCAACAGTAAGCCTCTTCACACAGTGTGGAGAGCAACCCGATCCTCAACAGCGCAGAGCTTACACTATTCACGAGAGCATATGACGCGAGATTCTTCACACAGTCTAGAGAGAAATCGGTAGTCCACCCTCCGCTCAAAAGATCGTCGCAAAAATCTCACACGGGGAAGAAGAAGTGCTATACGCTCAAAAGATTTAGGGAGCAGAAACTGCGGAAGGAGAAAGTGTAAAGAATCGTGAACATTTACAGATTCATCAAAGATTCACGAAAAAGAGCTGCAGGAGATAGAAACATTTAAAGATCTCGCGAAATTCTTTCAAATTCATGAAAGAATGCTGCAGAAGGCAGAAACGTTTAAAGAATTTAGAAAATTCTCACAAACTCGTGAAAGATTGTTGTAGAGGGTAGAAAGATTTGAAGAATTCGTGAAAGATTCATGAATTTCCTGCTCTAGGAGAAACTCTTTGCAAGAACAACAAAGAACACGCTAAAGCAGCCAAGAATGAACAGACGTAGCCGTAAGATCGATCCTACTAACAGATCTGAGGCATTGATCAAGCTCAGAAAGGATGAGGAGCGTGGAGAAAAGGAAAAAGATTTTTAGCCGTCAGATCTGGGAGCGAGGATCAACATCCGTTGATCTTGATGTAAGAGACATGAAACTGCGAAAACGCGCGAGCCTTTGAATTTCGGCGTTTCAGAGTTCGGGACTTGGAGCAGCAAGGGGTCGTGAATTCGCTACCTCATGATGTCCCGATTCCCGAAATCCCGAAGGAATCTAGACCGTTGGATCTAGAGCGCAGTGGCCTGAGAGCTGCTAGATCAAAGAAGTGCGTAGAAGAGATATGGAGCCATCAGATCTTGCGTGGATAGCCAATAGCCATTGGATCTAGGAGAAGATGCACGAGGTTTAACCCTCACATATGCAAAGGTGAGGACTCGTCAAAGTCCCAAAAAAATCATGACCATCCATCAAGGAGGACACGTGGCGAGATCTCAGCATTTTGCTGACTCGCAGGGAGTAAAGGTCAGAGAACACTGTGGTGAGAATTTGCGAATCGCGAAATCACGACTCGATCTGAACTCTTGGATCAAGAAAGATCGTGCGCTGTTAATTTAATGCTATCACGAAATCGGGAATTGGGAGTTGAACGAGAAGAGGAGACTGCACTCCATACCCCGATATGCGAAATCCCGAAATCATGAAATCACTCTAACTGTTGGATCTGGAGTGATATGTGGCGAAGATCTCGAAGCCATTGGCATTTTTTTTTGGCACCAGGAGAACGAAGGTGAAGACTGGGGAAAGAATATTTTGCAAGAGAATCAGGACCATCCAGCTTAGAGGAAAGGTGGCAGCAGATCCAAGCGCCATCAAAATTTCAACATTTCGGAGTTTGGGGTTTGGAGAACATCGTAACGAGAGTTCAAAAGTCGCGAAATACCGATTTGCAAAATTCTAAAATGATCTGGACCGTCAGATCATAGGAGGATCTGGACCATCGATGTAAGCACCATCGCAATTTCGGTTACCAGGAAATCAAAGGCGAGAGTCTCGTAAACTTGCAATACGTGAAAATCCGAAATAATCTGAGTCGTTAATCTCAAATCAACGAGGATCGTTGATCCTTGCAGCCAATTCGGCATTTCGGTAATTCGGAGATCGGGGAATCGAGAAGTCAGAGGAGCTCGATATCATGGTTCGCGAAGTCATGAAACCTGAAGTTCAAGGATCACGCCTAAGCACGAGGCTTTACGCACAGGAAAACTACTAGAAGATGTTATCGTAAACTAAGAGACTTAAGAGAGGAAAGAGCTGGGCCTCAAGTAAGACCTCGTATCATATGGGTAACTAAGGTTTGGTGTTTTCATCTGTTCGCTCAGGTAAACACAAAATTTTCTAACAATTTTTTTTCTGTTTTGTTACAATTCTTTAAAGATGGCCACACCTAGCAATTTAGGACCAACTCAAGGTCTGATTCTTCTTGGAAATAATTTTGAGTTTTGGTCTCTTCGAATGAAATCTTTCTTGCAAGCAAAAGAGTGTTGGGATCTAGTTGATCTTGGATATGTGGAACCAGATCCAACAAACCTTTCCGCCATGACAAACCAACAGAGAACTGCTTAGGCAACACAAAGGAACAAAGAGAATAAAGCATAATTCTGGATTCAAAATTCAGTGGATGACTCGATTTTCTCAAAAGTCACAGGCGCTAGTACTTCAAAATAGGCCCGGGACATCCTTAAATCAGCCTACCAAGGAAATGACAGGGTCAAAACAGTCAAACTGCAGAACTTGAGGACGCAATTCGAGACTTTAAGAATGACAGAGTCTAAAAATTTGGATCAGTTTATGATTAGAGTCATGGGAATCGTGAATCAGATCAGATTGACTGGTGAAGCCATCACTAATCAACGCATTGTTGAGAAAGTCCTCAGAAGTTTACCAAAGAAATTCGAAATGGTTGTTACAACAATCCTTGAATCCATGGATCTATTACGATTTTCAACAGATGAACTAATTGGTTCCCTGGTGACACTTGAGACCAGACTGCATATCACAAATGTGTCAATCGCCAATGCCTTCAAAAATCAATTCTCCTTCAGTAGAGGGAGAGGCAGAGGAAGAGGCAGAGGTCACCAAGGACGAGGGAGCATTACAAGTAACCAACACATAAGTGGAGGTAATAGATAATAGAACCAGAATCAAAATTTCCAAGGTCACAGAAAACAGCACCAGAATCAGAATTTCCAGCCTCAAAGAGGCAGAGGGAGAAGATCAAATGACAAATCAAGCATACAATGCTATTACTGCAAAAAGTATGGGCACTATGAATCTGAATGAAAAAAGAAGCAAGAATATTAGCTCTCATGCAGAGCACATGTCTCAAATCATACGGGAGAAACTTCAGGAGTTATGTTTCTCTCATGCCACATGACTGAAGAACAACCTAAAGATATCTGGTTGCTGGACAGTGGATGCAACAATCACATGACAGGTAACAAAGATTTACTTTCATGCATTGATTCTTCAAGGAAAATGAAGATTTACTGTCAAAGTTCAAGGAAAATGAACTGTACCTATTCTTACTAAACAAAATGTAAAGAAAGACATAAACAATGTCTATCATGTTTCAGATCTGAAACATAATCTGCTAAGTGTAGGACAACTCATTGAACATGGCTATAAGGTACTTTTTGAGGGAGCATCCTGCAGGATATTTGATAAAACACCTAGCAGAAAATTGATTTCTGAAATCCACATGACTCAGAATAGGATGTTTCCCCTGACCCTCAGAACAACAAATCTGATCCAACCATATGCACAAAGTGCAACCACCCCCAATGAAACTATGGTTTGGAATACAAGATTTGGACATCTACCCTTTCAAACTCTAAGTCTTCTACAGAAGAACTCCATGGTCAAAGGTCTCCCTATCTTCAAAGAGAAAAATTCCCCATGTGAGTCTTGCATACTTGGAAAACATAAGAGAACCAGTTTTCCACAGTCCTCCAATAAAGCCAAACAACATCTCGAACTTGTACACACTGACCTATGTGGACCAATGCAAACCGACTCCATAGGTGGTAGCTTTTATTTTCTAACGTTTATTGATGACTTTAGCATGAAAATCTGGATCTATTTTCTCAGACACAAGTTTGAAATTTTTGCAAAATTCAAATAATTCAAAGCAGAAGTTGAAAAACTGAGTGGCAAATATATAAAAGCGCTCAGGTCAGATGGAGGAGGAGAATACAACTCCAACGAATTTGCAAATTTCTGCAAATCACAAGGCATTATCATGCAAACTATAGTCATCTATACTCCACAATAGAATGGAGTGGCTGAAAGGAAAAACCAGACAATAATGAACATGGCAAGAAGCCTACTCAAAGAGAAATGTTTGTCAAATACTTTTTGGGCTGAAGCAATAGCATGCTCAGCTTATCTCTTGAATAGATCTCCAACCACAAGTCTAAAGATGAAAGTCCCTCAAGAAGCATGGAGTGGGACAAAGCTAAATGTTATGCATCTAAGGACATTTAGATGCATAGCATACGCTCGCATCCCTTCCGAATTAAGGAAGAAACTTGATGATAGAAGTGAGAAATTCATCTTTACTGGATACAGTGAAACATCTAAAGCATACAAGCTTTACAATCCAATCTCAAAGAAACTAATTCTCAGCAGAGATGTCAAATTTCTAGAAAATCAACTCTAGAACGAATCTGAAGATCAACAAATGGACAGTCAAAATCCATTGATGCCCAGTTCTGAAAACACAGAAAATTCAGGACAGCCAATACCTCAACCTGCTCTTCCAAGATTGCAGGTACAATGACAAGCTGAAAACTCTCAAAATAACTCAACTTCCAGCAGAGACTCTTCCTCTGAACCTCAAAATCAGAGAACTTGAAGTTTGAGAGAAATCCATCAACAGTTGGATGACATTGAACAATACAACTTGTTTTCCTTAATGTCATGTCAACCTACATATTTTAAAGAAGCAGATAAGGAGCCACATTGGGTTCAAGCCATGAACTAAGAAATTGACTCCATTGAGAAGAACAAGACATGGGATCTTGTTGATTTGCTTAGACACAAGAAGAGTATTGGTGTCAAGTGGGTTTACAAAACTAAACTCAATGAGAAAGGGAAGATTAAAAAACATAAGGCAAGACTTGTTGCCAAAGGATTCTCACAACAACCAGGTACTGATTATGGTGAAACTTTTGCTCCATTAGCAAGATTAGACACTGTAAGGACTCTATTGGCCATAGAAACCCAACACAAATGGCAAGTATACCATATGGATGTCAAGTCAGCTTTTCTGAATTGTTTCTTAGAAGAAGAAGTTTATGTCGATCAGCCACCTGGATTTGAAGTCCAAGAGCAGCCAACCAAAGTATATTGGTTGAAGAAAGCCTTGTATGGTTTAAAGTAAGCTCTAAGAGCTTGGTACAATAGAATTGACACTTACCCGATCAAAAGTGGTTTCAACAGAAGCCAAAATGAGCCAACTCTTTACACCAAAACAGATCAACACGGTAAATTTTTTATTGTATGTTTATATGTTGATGACATGATATATACTAGAAATCTTGAATTAAAAAATTTTAAACATGCCATGCAATCTGAGTTTGTGATGACAGATCTTGGCATAATGAAATATTTTTTGGGGATTGAGGTTGATCAATCAACCAAAGGAATTTTTTTCTGTCAGAAAAAGTATACAACAGACATCATCAAAATATTTTGCATGGAAGAATGCAATCCAACAGAAACCCCTATACCCCTAGGCACAAAATTGAGCAAGAAAGATGAAGTCCCTATAGTGGAAGCTACCCTGTACAAAAGTTTAGTAGGAAGTTTGTTGTATCTTACAACAACTAGGCCTGATATTATGTATGAAGCGAGCCTTGTTTCCAGATACATGGAATCCCCCAAAGATTCTCACTGGAAGATGGCGAAAGGAATTTTGAGATATGTTGCAAGAACTCTCAATTTTAGCTTATGGTACACTAAATCTGATGATCATCATCTCTCTGGTTACACAGACAGTGATTTTTTAGGCAGCCTAGATGACAGGAAAAGCACCTCGGGACATGTTTTTTACCTGGGCCTGAACCTGATTTCATGGGCATCAAAGAAGCAACCAATTGTATCAATATCTTCTGTACAGGCAGAGTATGCCATTGCTACCTCATCTTCTTGTCAAGTTGTGTGGCTGAGAAGAATATTGAAAGATATGTCACATATAGAAAATGATCCAACTCCTATCTTCTGTGACAACACCTCAACAATTGCTCTATCCAAAAATCATGTGTTTCACAAGAAAAGCAAACACATTGACACTCCTTTTCACTTCATCTGCGAGCTAGTCAATAATGGTGATATTACACTTCAATTCTGTGGTTCTCGAGATCAGCTCGCAGATATCTTCACAAAGCCACTAGGAAAATCTGTTTTTGATTTTTAGAGACAGCACTTTGGCATAATTAGTGCTGATGTTTGTAACTTTTGAGTTTAAGAGGATGATCTATTATATCAGTCCATTTTAGGGTGGAGACGATGTAGAACATACCAACGCTATGAAAATACTGGTGAATCATGTTATTGAAGTTAATTTTTTTTCCTACTACTAGTCTCGATGTGCTTTTGCATGGTGCTTGTCACATAGGACTAGTTTAGTTTTTCTTGCTACATGTGATAGAGTGATTAAAAAAATATCGAGAATATGAGAAAAGCCAAATGAAAATGTCAAGCAGACACTGGATCTTTTCAAGTTCTAAGTTTGGTTTTTTTCTAAATAAATAAGAAATGGTTTCTAAATATCCATACAATAGTCCTGTTAATTTTTATTATCATGTTATATTTTTATAATTAGCACAACCACAAACTTTTGGCTGGTGAACACCGAAAGGTTGTGATCAAGTAAAAGTAAAAAAATAAACATGTAAACACATGTATCTATAATAGTGAAGAAGTTAGTGGTTGAAATTACAACCATTTATTTATTGGGATGACTAAGAATATTCCATTAATATTTAGTCTTGTTCATACAAAACTGATTAAGAACTAAAGACCTATTAAATGTGCCCATTGTCAATAGGTACGCCTTTTCAGAGTAAATATATTGTTTTCATTGATGCTAGAGGCTTTGAGATATAATACATGATAATTTTTTCTTAAATATATTGTTGCCATTGATGTTAGAGGCTTTGAGATTTGATCCATGATAATAGTTTTCTTGTTATTTGTTGAATAATTATACGTGAATCCACTCTATGAATCCTCTATGGTTGAAAATTCTAGACAGGAACATGAAATAAAGGTTTTGGAGACACACCATTTGCCACCACTTGGAAAATCGACCCAACCTGCCACATGCCTCACTTGTCTCATGCACTTAGTTACTTGTGTAAGTATGTAATCATTTCACCGCCTGTGCAAACGGTGAATCAGTGGTTGTCTTGACCTTTCAAGACTCGAGGATTAAACCATCGATTACATTTTTGTTTTACATAATTTAAATAGTGGCCGCCTTAACCTTTGCAGGCCACAAAACACCATCACCACCTTGATTAAAATATCTTAGGAGATTGAAGGTGCAATTTTCTGCGTTTAAATACCAGAGTCAAAATTGTAATAGACATGAGCTTGAAAGCATTTTTTTTTGAATTAAATTTGTCACTCTGTGTTTTATTTTACTGTGTTTGTAAACTCTGTTCATGTTTTTCATTTTTTCGGCATTTCACAGTTTCTTTTGTTTGTGCATCGTGAGTTTGCAAACCCCGAATTCCGATCTGCTTGGGTCCCACAGCTTTATTTCCATTTCGTGAATCGACAATCCATGCCATGTGCGTCGAGTGTTTGTAAACACCGATACCCGAAACCCCGAAAGAGTTGGGCCCACAATCTTCTCGTGATTTCGCGATTTGGCGTTTGACATTGTGCGGTGTTTTGCATCGGGAGTTTGTAAACCATGAAACCCAAAAAGCACCAAGCCCACACTCGATTTGATTTTTTGCGATTCGAGAATTGTTGTTTGTGGCATTGGGTGTTCGTGTTCACTGAAATCGTGAACCCCAACTCGCCCCATTTTCTTATATTTGGTATCAAAGCTGGTGTCCCATCCTGCAAGTGCTTTAATTCATTGTAGATCGTTCCCATTGGTGCCAAATTTGACTACGTGAGAGTTTATTTGTTTTTATTTCAATTTTTATAAATGGCTGCGTCTGGTAGCAGTGCTTTTCGGATTCAGGTTCCTATCCTGCACGAGAAGTCATATGACTCCTGGTACATTTAGATGAGGACGATTTTGTGTTCTTAGGATTTGTGGACTTATGTTATTGATGGTTATGCCGATCCAGTTGATGTTACAGCAGAATTGGCTCTATCTAACGTTGACCATGTTTTGTTGAAGGAAAACAGGAAGAAGGACAACAAAGCCCTTGGATTAATCCAGCAAGGATTAAATGAATCCATTTTTATGAAGATTGCTAGTGTTGCATCTTCAAAGATGGCTTGGGACATTCTTAAAACTTGTTATCAAGGTGTGTCCAAGGTGAGGACAGTCAAGTTGCAAAACTTAAGAAGGGATTTCGAAAATCTAAAGATGAAGGATAATGAAAGTGTGGATACTTTCATGAATCAGGTGATGAGTGTTGTAAACCAGCTTAGGCAGTATGGAGATGATATTGAGAATAAAAGAGTTATAGAGAAAGTGCTGAGAATTTTTCCCAAGAAGTTTGAACTTGTTTTTGTTCCCATAGAGGAATTTAAAGATTTAAGTTTAATGCAAATTGATGAGTTAACTAGTTCTCTTGTTGCTCATGAATCTAGGATATCTAGATATGAAGAAGGATCATTGGAGCATGCTTTCAAATCCAAACTGCATGTTACCAGAGGAAGAGGCAGAGGAAGGTCTCATACTTGTGGAAGAGGAGGTTGATTTTCTGGTCCAAGGAACAACAGAGCTAAATCAGATTCTGAGCAGAAGTCCCAACAGAATCCTCCTAATTTAAGAGGGAGCAACAACAAACCCTGGCAGCAAGAAAATTAGAGGTATGATAAATCCAAAGTACAATGTTATTATTGTAAAAAGTTTGGGCATTTTGCTAACAAATGTTGGAAGAAGCAGGCAGATGCTGGAAAGCAGTCTGCACATTTCATAAATGAGTCTGTGGATGATCAAAATCCTATGTTCTTGACTTGTAATGTCACTCAGGAAAGTGTCAATGATATTTGTTTTTTGGATAGTGGTTGCGGTAACCACATGACTGGTAATAGGGACTTATTTTCTTCTATTGATACTAGTATTCAGTCTGAAGTAAAACTGGGGAATGAATGTAAGGTTACAGTTAATGGTAAAGGTGTAGTTCCAGTCTACACTAAGAATAATCAGAGGAGAAGTATAGATGATTTTTACTTTGTTCCTGGTTTAAAATGCAATCTTATCAGTGTTGGACAGTTGTTGGAGAAAAAATACAGAGTGTTCTTCAAGAATAAGGTATGTACAATCTATGATAAATTTCCCAGCAAACAATTGATTGCAAGAGTAGAGATGACCAATAATAGAATGTTTCCACTTGCTATGAAAAATAATTTGAGTGGTTCCTTGAATGCTTATAAAGAAGGAAGTCTAGATGAATCTTGGTTATGGAATTTGATATATGGTCATTTACATTTTGGTGGTTTAGATCTATTACAGAAGAGGCAGATGGTGAAGGGGTTTCCCTGTATCCAGCAACCTACAAGATCTTGTGAGAGTTGTATACTTGGGAAACATCACAGAGAGAAATTTGTTTCAGGTGTTTCCTACAGAGCAAAAGCTCCATTAGAAATTGTTCACACAGATTTATGTGGACCTATGCAAACACCTTCTTTGAATGGTTGTGTTTATTTTATGACTTTCATAGATGATTTCAGTAGGAAGACTTGGTTGTATTTGTTGAAACAAAAATCTGAAGCCTTTGATGTTTTTAAGAAGTTTAAGTCTATGGTTAAGAATGAGAGTGGTCGAACCATTAAGATCCTGAGGTCTGACAGAGGAGGTGAATACAAACTTAATGAATTCATTGAATTTTGTGATCTTCGTTGAATTAAAACGCAGTTTATTGCTCGATATACTCCACAGCAGAATGGAGTGGCTGAAAGGAAGAATCGGACCATCATGGACATGGCTCAAAGCATGTTGAAAGAAAATCATCTTTCAAATGAATATTAGGGAGATGTAGTTCTATGCTATGTTTTTATCTTGAATAGAAGTCCAACCAAGACTGTGAGGGATCATGCACCTCAGGAAGCCTGGGATGGTAAGCCTTGAAATGTTTCTCATTTCAGAATTTTCGGATGTGTTGCATTTGGGCATGTACCTGTAGAAATGAGGAGGAAGTTGGATGATAGAAGCGAGAGATGTATCTTTGTTGGATACAGTGAAGAGTCTAGGGCATATAAACTCTAAAATCCCATCACCTAGAAATATGTAATCAACAAAGATGTTCAATTTAAAGAAGATGAATCCTGGGATGGAATTATTGACAAATCAATTTCAGAGGGAGCTGTGTTTCCCCATGAAGATGATGATGGAGCTGAGCAGGCTGAAGGAGATGGATAGATGGTTCCACATGCACATATGCCTGCAGCAAGAATACCAACAAGGCAAGCACCAGATTTCAGCCCATCTCAATTTAGAATGCCAAGAACTCATGAGCATGGTGAGCCATCTAGACATGGTGGACATCAAACAGATTCACAGGTAGGTAGTGAATCAAATCCCACTTTAGCTTCATTAAGAAACATATTTAAAGGACATAAGACTAGAATATTAAGAGAATTATATGATCAAAATGAAGAAGTAGATCAGATTTCAAATTTTGCATTAATGGCATGTGATTCTGTAAGTTTTGATGAAGTTACTAAAGAGGATGTCTAGATAAAAGCAATGGATGAGGAGATTGATTCCATTGAAAGAAATAACACTTGGGATCTTGTTTATTTACCTGAAGGTAAGAAGAGTATTGGTGTTAAGTGGGTTTTTAAGACTAAGTTGAATGCAGAAGGTGAAATTGAGAAGTACAAGGAAAGACTTGTAGCGCAGGGGTTTAGTCAGCAACCCGCTATTGATTACAATGAAACCTCCAGGAAAGTTTTTTCAACATCCAGGAAAGTTCAAAATGCATTGGCTGGGACCATTTGAGGTCAAGACTGTCACAGACAGAGGATTTGTATAGCTGAATGATTTGGAAGGGACAAACTTGAAAGGAATGATCAATGGGAGTCAACTAAAGATGTACAAGGATAGTCGACCACAAATAACTTGATAGTTAGCGCGCAAAAAAAAAAAGCTATGTTGGGTATGTGTTATATTCTTTGCATGTGTGTTTGTGGGCGCGTTAGATACGACAACTACGTCTGACGATCCCTTCACCTAGAGCTCTACCAAGTGTGCCAGGCACTTTCCTAAGGGGGTCCCAAGGGGGGGCAAGTATGTCCCCCCCTGGTTATGCGCAGCGTTCGGCAACGGGCGGTAGGCCGGGGCAGCGCCCCAAAATTTTTTTTTGGGTGGTTTTTGCTACTTTTAGGGGATTTGTAAATTAATCCCGGATTAATGGATTAGGGTTTTGGTATCTACAAAATACCTAAAAAAATTGTATATATTGTATGGCAAATGGTGAAATTTGATATAATGAAAATAAGAAAGGTTTTCCCAGTTGAGGGTTTTTGGTATAAAATCTCTGTGTACTCTGTGTATGAGCCATTGACTAATTTCTGTATTTCTTAAGAATCTATATGCATTGCTTTACTTTGCAGGTTTAAAACTTACATGTGGTATCAGAGCTTGTTTTTGTCTTTAGAGGGACGCCTTTGTTGTTGAGGGTTTGGCTTGGTCTTGATAGATCAAGTTTATCTTGTGTTTGTGATAAACCTGGGTTTAGTGGGATCTTTTGTAGTGGAGACTCGAGTAAAGAAAGAGGAATGGCGAGCTCATATAGAATCGAGATAGAGAAGTTCAACAGTAAAAACTTTGAGCTATGGAAGATCAAGATGGAGGACCTTCTTGTAGACNNACTTTGAGCTATGGAAGATCAAGATGGAGGACCTTCTTGTAGACAAAGAACAATGGATCACTGTGGATCCTGGTACACAGCCTACTGGTACACCGTCTAAAAGCACACAGGCTACTGGTACACAACCTACCAGTGCAAAAACTACTAGTACACCAGCTACTGGTATGTCAAAGGAAGATTGGGACAAGTTGGACAGAAGAGCAAGGA
>CBVK0100247064.1:0-15368 GCA_900067695.1 Picea abies | reverse complement strand
AGTGCTCCTAAGAAACCTGATATAGGTCCTTCATTTGTGAGAAAGAAAAGCAGGCGTGAAAGTGGGTGTAGCAGTTTTCTCCTGTGATTGAATATGGACATAAAAGCCCTGGATTAAATGCATCATGGAAGAAAAATGAAAATTGCAGCAATAGAGATCGATGAGATTCAATGGGGAGATCCAAGGGCTATTTAAAAGGTACAAATTACAATTGCACAGTGTTCCTGTAGAGACAACAAGAGGAAAGATCTTGTCAAGGAAAGTTAACCTTTTAGGAAAATAGGGGGAAAATAGTCAGAAGCAGAGAGATAAAAGTGACAGTGGGAGTCATCCACTCAAGAGAAGATCGATAAAGGAGACCGAGTAAGAGAGGTGAGAAATTTTGAATTTTCCACAGAGGATACAGCGGAAGCTGAAGATGAACAGGTCCAAGAATCATAAAGAGAAGACTCTGGATTAGATACAAATATTCTGCATGCCTCAAATGAGAGAGCCCATCCCGTCAGGGGGAGTTTGTATTGGTTTAATATCTGATACCTCCTAAAATACTGCAACAACTCAGGGGGAGCATGTTCTCTTTGACATTGATGTCAAAGGGGGAGAAAAGAATCTGGGTTCCTTTTTTGCCATCAATGCCAAAGGGGGAGATTGTTGGAAATTTTTTAACAGGTAACATATGCTTGTCATTGATGGCAAGAACAACAATGAAGATGGCATGGATACAGGAAGAAAGTACAAAGGATTGTTGGCATGTTTTATAGGCAACGTAGACTTGTCATTGATGGCAAGTACAATAGTGATGATGGCTTAAGTACAACAGTGAAGATGGTAGGATCAGAGTGTGCATGTGAAGACTCTGCAGAGGTGCAGAAGTCCAAGAATCCCTTGGGGATTCGGAAGTGAAAGCTCAGGAGGAACAACGTCGAGGAGCACACGTGCAACAAAGCTCAAGATATAGGAGTTCGCAAAAGAGAAGGAAGACAGAGATCCACAGTCGTTGGATCTCATTCAAGAATCTCGTCAGCTGTCAGATCGGACAGGAGTTGCACAAGGTTTACCATCGAGAAAAGCCAAGGTGAAATCTCGACATAACGAGAGCCGTCAGATCTGAATATAGACAATAAGAGCGCACTAAAGAGGGAGACAGATCTCAGCCATCAGATCCAAGTGCAGGGTCCGACCACCGTTGGATCGAGGAGAATATGCACGGTCTTTAAAGTGCAAGGAGAAGTGGGCGCAATCACAATATGAAAAATCGTGATGAAATCTGATCTGTCAGATCAAGATTAGATCTAGACCATTGATCCTCTACATGAAGTATCAGGGATAGGGACTTTGAAATGACAAAATCACTTGACCTCAAGAACCTGATTTTGCGATATGCGATATTGCGATGCAATCGCAACCATTGAATCGAGAATGAATCTATACCGTTGATTATGGCTCATATTGAAGTTTTGGGGATCCCGACTTGGAGAGGCAAAGAAACCAATGCTTCAAGAACCTCGATTTTGCGATATGCGATATCGCGATTCAATCGCAGCCATCAAGTCAATATCATACCTGAACCGTTGATCAAACTCCACATCGGAGTTTCGCGAATCGTGAATTCAAGAGGCAAAGAACTCAATGCATCAAGAATGCCGATTTTGCAATATGTGAAATCGTGATTGAATCTGGACCGTCAGATCAAGAAATAACCTGGACCATTGATCAAACTCCACGTTGGAGTTTCACGAATCTCGACATAGAGAGGCAAAGAACACAATGCAACAGGAATGCCGATTTCGTGATATGCGATTTCGCGATTTAATCGCAGCCGTTAAGATAAGAAGTGATCTGGACCATTGATGTAACTCCTTATCGGAGTTTCATGAATCGCGACATGGAGTGACAAAAATACTGCAACAATAAATGCGAAATCGCGATATGCGATATGGAGATTCAATCACAGCCGTTAAATCAAGCTTGGATCTGGGCCATTGATGTAACTCCATCTCGGAGTCTTGGCTATTGTGACTTGGAGTGATGAGACCCTTCATCATAGGAACTGCGAGATGCGAATTCACGAAGAGATCTGGACCGTCAATACACCAAGATTCTAGACCGTTGATCCAGCTCCATCTCGGAGCCTCGCCTATCGTGACTTGGAGTGACGAGAACCTCCAACTAAGGAACATCGAGATGAGATATCTTGAAAAGATCTGGACCTTTGATTCATCGAGATCATGGACCACCGATCAGGGATGATGAAGATCATAGCAAAACAGACTCATGATTGCAAATCAGTTAGCATTTCAGTTGGTGTTTTAGTTGCTTAGACAGTTGTCGACATTTTGCCTAAGTAGTTGGGAAGTTGAACCATCATGCTCGTGTGTATAAAAGAAGACGAAACAAACTGTGTCATGTTGGCTGTTCTGAAGGGAAAATGAATAAACAGTAAGAAAAAGAAAATGAGCAGAGGCATAGCATGAAATTGAGAAAATGTGTAGAGTGAGATCAAACACAGAGCAGAAGCAGAGAAGAAGGAGAGACAGAGTAGAAGCAAAGCAGAATGACAGAAAAAGTTGATGCAGAGCAGACCTGCTAAACAAATAGAAGAAGAGAAGAATAGCATAACAGTTTGTTGAAGATTAGATACAGAGAAAGATTGGTAAGAATTGATTTATCTGTGTAGTTGTCTGTGTATTCATTATTTTATATTAGAGGGAGGTTGGGAGGTGCTCGGGAGGACTGTTGTCCTCAGAGGTTCAAGTGGGAGCTTGAACACATGAAGTTGTAGCTTCCATCTGGTTGCAGCCAAAGAAACTAGGGTGGCAGGGTGGTGCTAGGGAGAACAAGTGTTCTTTGTTATACAGGTTGAAGCCTGTGTAACTGGAAGTTGGTTCTTCCATCCAGTTGGTGCTGGAACATTTAGGAATTTGGTTCTTCCATCCAGTTGGTGCTGGAATATTCAAAGAGTTGGTGCTTCCTTCTAGTGGGTGCTAGAGAAACCAGAGAGTTGGTGCTCTCAAACAAGTTGCAGCTTGTAAAAAAGAGGTAGCAACCTCACATTGAGTTGGTGCTCAATTGTAAATGATGTACAGAACTGAAAAAGACTGCCTATCATTTCTAAGAAGAAGAGGTTTTCTCCCTTTATGGGTTTCCTCGTGAAAATATGTCTCTGTGTGTAATTTATGTGTGACTGATGGTCTTCACTTTTACTGTCCATATGCTGTATATTGTTGATGATCATTTGAAGGAAGATTAATAATATTTTAAAAGGTATAAAATTGTTTAAGCTCATAAACAACTGATTCACTCCCCCCTCTCAGTTGTTTTAGTATTTCCAACAGGTATGATGACTGTAACACCCATGGTTTTAATCCCTATGAGCTCGAATGTATTATGTAATTGTGACATTAGGATGGTGATATGGTAAAGTTGAAAAGGGGCCATAGTGCTTAGGAAATGTAATAGTTATATATACATTAATAAAAATACATTGTTGGTTGCAAGAAGGACAAGGACAATAAATAGGGGGTTATGATTCCATGAGAGAGGGGGCTTAAGGGACCAAGTATTTTTATTATATTTTATTTACCCATAATTTTTTTAATTGAGAGAAGTGGTTACATGAGCTTCATGGGGGGGAGGCGATGTGGTTCTTGATTTCCAATTAATTATATAAACAACTCTTTGGGTTGTGTTGTGGGTGGGAAATCCCTCCTACGGACTAGCACTAAGGGTTTTATCATGCATGCAGAAATGACCTAAAGATTCTTACTTTTTACCATCATCCCATGCCTAAACCCCCATTACTCATATGTAAATACAAGGCTCAAGATATTAAGCTGACGTACCTTATTTTTCATGTTTGATGTCGATCCCTTTTCATGCTTGGTCGTTCTTTGACTGTAACTCTCCTCCCAATGCTGACCTACATTCACTAAAGACAAACAAAGAACTCCACATGCATTTGATCTATGAACTAACGGGTTAGATATTTAATCAATCATACAATCAATATTCCAATAATGACAATCTCATATGGCGGGACGGGAAAATAAATTCTTTTTTTAACTTCACAATGATACCTTACAATGATAAAGTCGACTACTGCTCCTTGATCTTGGTCCTGGGCTCTTCTTCCACTGTCTTCCAACTACTTTTCTCTATACTTCTCTTTGCACAAGGATGGATAAAGGTTGGGACAAAGGGAATGCTTAATCGGGTATAGTTTCTTTACTATGATTCTCCTCCTTTCAAATGGGACCCCTAACCCTTCTTTTATAGGGTAGAAGAAGCTAGGTATTTGGTCGAGTGACTGGCCATGCATGGTTGAAAGGTTTAGTTAACTTACCGAAAGCTGTGTGTTCCGTCAACAAATTTCCTTTTTCCGTGATTTTGTAGGTACACGTGAGCTGTCTTGGGTCAGCTAGAGTGTACACATGTGCAGTAATGGAGTAGGGTGCATGGGTTTTTATAAAAGGGTTTTTTAAGAAGAGTTGTTCAACAATGTTTTGGCAAATAAGGAATCTGAGATGGCCTGATGCTAGGTAAGCATGTCTGGTGAAAATTAGGGTTATAACAGATGCCCCCTAATATGTGAGGTCAGAAGAGAATCTGATGGCTGAAATAAATGAACAATCTTCACTGATGTTTCGAACAAGTGAGTCCAGGGACTAGAAATCAGGAGGCGTCGTCTGCAAAATAATAATTGTCTCACTGAGGTTGGCATACCCATGCTACGAATAAAATAAAATCATGGCTACTAATCAAATACATTGTATATCCATGTCATATAACTATATAAAGTGTATCCATGAGCAATACACAACCAAGCTACATCTCAAAATAAAAAAGATATACATGTAGAGTATCCATCTTCTAGAAGCTGATAAGGCATGATTTTTGGAGATGAGGTCTTCAGATCTCAAGAAACAGCCTAAAAATATTTAAAACTCAGGTAGGAGTGTAATATGAGTGTACGACTTTACTACCCGGAGGTCTTCGACGACTTGTCGGTCATGGACTAGAGAATCTTGATGATCAGACTGAAGGCTTCATTGATTTTGAACAAAGACTTGATTGGAATTTCGAGATGGATGGGCATGAGGGAAAGAGACAAATTGTAGAGGGGCCAACTCAGGCTTAGTAAAAAATTCCCTTGGACAACAACATGACAAATTATGAGATTCAGGTAGCATGGCATTAACATAAGTTTACGAAGCAGGAGGCAACACAAACTCTCCATATGTGTGGAAGAATAACCAAATGGAGGAGGAAACAACTTAATGTAGAGGGAACATCTTCTTAAGGTCATATTAAATCCCATGGGTTGACGAACAAATGGACAGATGTGCTTTATCCAAGGGCGACTCATTGTGATACCAATATAAAGAAAATACTTTTCCCTTCCTCTTTTTGGGGTATATTTGATTTTTTTTTTTGTCTTTTTCAATGATTTTGAAAAAAGAATAAAAGAATGCTATTTTACAAAGGAGGAATCGAGTGTCGCAAACATACTATTTCTAAGCACATGGAACACAGGGATGCTCAGGTCAAAGGGACATATGCAAGAAAAGGACACATGGGAAAAATCCTCCGGGGGCCAAAGGTGTCAAGACACAGAGGCAAAGTGATACAGAGCTTGCGTATAAGGCATGCTTCATATGGTTCAATTGAGAGCAACATGGAGCCGAAATTAGGCCAAAGACACGGGTATGCAAATGCGATTAATCAGACACATAATGGTAACGTCCTTCGATGTAAGTTTAACAAGCCTAGAGAAGGTAAGGTCGACGGTTTTTCATATTTAGAGAGTCTGAAAAAATGTAAAAGGAGACTCCAATGGGGTACCTTTTTCTAATATAGTCTAGTCGGTTCGAAAAAGGGGTAAACTAGTACCAACAAGACATCTATTCAAATCCATTTTAACAAGTGCGATAAAGACAAGATCACTCGGCCATTTTTTCATTTTTAAGGAGTCTGAAAAAATCTTAACTATGGACTCCATTAGGAATGTTCTTCTAGACCATTTTAACGAGCGTGAAGAATAAGGTCACTAGACGATCTTTTGAATTTTAGGGAGTCTGAAAAGAGCTTAACTATGGACTCCGTGGGGGTTCCTTTTTCGTACATTTAGTCCCTTGGGCCCAAAAAAGGGTTAAAATTATACCTAAGGGTAATCTTCTAGAGAACTAGAGTTCTTTAGAGTATACCTTTGTTCATACGGTTGACCGTCCAGACCAAAAAAGGGGTAAACTACCGCCATACAGACATGACTTCAAATTTCAGTTTAATGAGCATGAAAGGCCACAAGATCACTCAACAATATTTTCATGTTTAGAGGGTTTGAAAAGGGATTAAAAGAAGACCAGTTGGGGGCTACGACTCATGTATGAAACTAGTTTAGGTAGAGCTCACTACTAGGCTCAGACCAAGAGTCTCTTCGATAGTCAACTTGCAAAGTCTCCCAAAAGGGAAGAAAACACAAACCACAGTGTAAGTCCTCCCACGGTATAGAAATTGTAGTCATGGCTTCAAGGATAGCCTCATCTGAAGGCAATTCAAAATCTGAGAAATCACACAAATGAGGGTCGACAGTCCCAAAGGTTAAAGTAAACTGACCATACTCCATATGATGATGGAGGTTCTGGCTAGGACTGGTAGAGTCTATCAGTGAAGAATCACAAGAACGAGGGCTTGAGGATCTACAAACAACGAGATCAGACTTATAAGGATACTCAAGCCCACTTGGACCAAGAGGAGGAAGCGAGGGCTCCCATGCCCCCATTCGATAAACCAAAGGGTTTATTTCAAGTCTTGAAAAGGAAAACATGATTGCACAGGTTCCTGCTTAGAAGCAATTGAACACCGAGGATAAGATGCCACATAATTAACCTATGGTGAGGTAGAGTCTACCCGAACACTAGGAACATATAAAGGGGTAGTTTGAACTAACATCGAACTAGGGTGGTGATTATCATATGCCAGCTGGTCGATAGTGACAATGCTTCCATTGTGAGGGAAATTCATCACTCGAAAAAGCGTAGACACCACAGTGTTCATAGCATATACATAATCACGCCCAAGAAGCATATTGAAATCTAACGGACCTTGCACCACTATAACTTCAACAAGGACAATCTTCCCACATAACGAGATAGGTAACTAAGGAAGAACCACCAAATATTCACTAACACATCTGTCAAAAGCCAACAGTTCATGCGAAGAAGACACAAGCTCGGGAGATCCCAGGACTTTCCAAACCGAGGAGGATAAAATACTTGTAGAGGATCCTTCATCCATGATACATCGATAAATGTTTGTTGAATTAACTTCAACCCTTATTTGAAAAGGTGCAGCAGAAGGAAGACAAGGCTCAATAAAGTCATTCCAATCAAAGAAAACCATCCTAGGGCTTGGAGGGGGTGTACTCAGAATGAGCCTAATTCCCCCTTGTTTTGAAAGTACTGAATTGGAAACACTAAAAACATAGTTAGTAGACACTTCACTCCCCAAGAGAGGAGGGGGGTCATCCGATGACTGCATTGGCATGACCACTTTCACAACCAAAGGATGAATAGGTTGTGGGACTACATGGTCTAAAGGAACCTCAGCCCCCAAAAGAGGAGTGGGATCAGCTGATGACTGCATCGACATGACCATTTTCTCAACCAATGTCTGAATAGGCTGAGAGACTACAAGGTCTAAAGGCACCTCGCCCCTCAAAAGAGGAGTGGGATCAGTTGATGACTTCATTGATGTGACCAATTTCTCAACCAATCGCTGCATAGGATGAGAGGAAACTTCAAAAGACTCAGAATCAGAAGAGCTTGCAGACAGGGACCACAATCTTTGTACCTCTGGAATGCCAGGGCACACATGAGTAAGGTGATATCCCTTGCAAAGCTTACAAGGGAACTAAGGCTTACGTCCTATCCATCTATGTTTCTCAACATAATTAATGCCCCCAACATGACTAGCAGTGGTTGGTTGCACATCTCCAACATGACTTGCAGAGGTTAGTGATGGGTCGATAACATGACTTGCAGAGGCTACAGACCTGTTACCAGTATGACTAGCAGTGACTGGACTTTCCCCCCCAACATGACTTGCAGAGGGTGGGTTTGTGCCCCTAGCATAACTTGTAGAGGTTGGGTGTTGGTCTTCAATGTGACTTGCAGAGGTTTTCGACCTATCTTCAACATGACTCGTAGAGGTTGGTGATTTCTTCTTCCTATTCTTCCTCTTTCTATTTCATTTAGACTTTCGGTTACTAGTAACTGTACTTTCACCAGAGGTGGGAGAAGGAGGAGGAGAAGAATTGCTAATGAAGAAACATCAATAGGCTGCCCATGACATAAAGTGCTTAACTGAGAAGCATCAAGAGCCTTTGGGACATTTGGAATGGTACCCAACCAAACCGGTAATACCACATTCAACCCAGGAATGTACAAAGTGGCCATCAAAGGGACACCAACATTTCCGAAGAAAGGAAATGAACAAGAATCCCCTTGTGAAGGTGTTCCTTGGTTGGTATCATTGGGAACTTTAGCCATGAATATATTATGCACAGGTTCTCCCTTTGTGGGATCGTTTAAGTCCATAAAAGTCTCACACACTGACTTTGAAGAACCAATGTTATCAAAACAATGCCTATAAAGAGGTGGCTCCACGTTTCTAAGCGGAAGACTGAAAATTCCTCTCAACTGGCGGAGTGGGTGGTCTACAACCCTAGGTCAGAGATCCAAATCCATGAATGACTAACTCACTATGGAAAATTAGGGAGAACAGAGCACACACAAAAAGTTCCTAAAGGTAAATCAAGCAAATGACTAACTAGTTGGAAGAACAATTACACCAAAAAACACTAGAGCAACTTATTGGTGCAAGTGCAACTCGAATACAGAAGCACCCTCCGAGTAAACTCTGCAAAGCGTGGCCTGATGTCTGTCCTAAGTAGTGTGGTATACCCCCGCAGTCAACTATGTAAGTCCCTAGAAAGATAGGCAACTAGGTTGTCAGCGCACGAATAATCACCAGGAGGGTACAATCGATAGTTGGGTAGACCACAATGAGCAGGGTATCAAGTGCAAAAACTATCAAGGGTATCGAAATAAAATGGTCCAGAAGACAACTGAGGATCTCGAACAGATTTGAGACCCACAAAGCTTCGTGGCAAATGCAATCGACAAAATCCCAAGAGAAGCCCTCTATATGTGTTCTCCACTACGATTGGTCCGACTTTGGAGGGGTTATTTCCACTACCTTTCCGCACACGACCTCGTGTTTAGCCCCTTTGTTAGAGGGGGGTCTTGGATAAATTTCATGATACTAGACTTTAACACTCCTTAGCACAAACTCTTATGTATGTTTTGCAGCCTTGATGAGTTTCCTCTACAACCTAAATCAAGGCTCTAGCCTAATCTAGTTGATGGACCCTACAAACATAAAGTCTAGTAAATTTTAATTAGCATTCTTTTTACTGTCTTGATTTACTCAAAAGGGTACGGTAGTGCAACTGTTGGTGTTAAGACTCTTGCGAAAAATGATTAAACTTATATGAACACTGACAAAGAATGATTCTCTCTCTCTCTCTCTCTCTCTCTCTCTATATATATATATATATATATATATATATATATATATCTCTCTCTCTCTCTCTCTCTCTCTCTATATATATATATATATATATATATATATATATATATTGAAATGCTTTTAGGATGAGAAGAAAACACAACACTATGCCAATTTCTTTTCATTTTCAAATAATAATGCAAAGAAAATTCTAGGAAAGAAAGAGATCTAACAAACTAAGTTTTTTTTATATATTTTCATCCAATCAAAGTAGAAATAACAAAAGATTCTAAAAGAAACTGATTAATGCATGGTTCTTAAAATTTCAAGCCAAAAACAAATTAAAAAAGCTAGGAAACACAAAAAATATTTTAAATGAAAAAGCAAGCTATGTTGGAATACAACCTAGGCTAAAACTGCTTATGACAGAGACCAGAAAGAAACAAGAAAAACATGGGAAGTAAAAAATTGACAGGGAAGAGGATGATTGCCTCCTCAAAATTTTCTAGACAGACACGCGATTGTCACTTCAAAAACTAGCGTATGCACGTGGGCTTCCCAAAGACAAGATGTGTATGCACATGTGTAGGCCCACTATAGGTTGTGTGTGCCTCTTTTTATCCTCAAAAGAAGCAAGACAAGGAGCTAAGCTCAGGAAGGGAGTACTGGTATTGAGAACCAGAATCCCTTGAAGACACAGAAACTTACTTTGAAAAAAAAAGATGCAAGGAAAAAGATGATATGAGGTTTTTACCTAACTATGGACTGTTCATTCAGAGACCTAGAAAGACTTAGAAGATCCCTGAGAAGGATAAATTCTGAAGGGGAGAGGATGATTGCCTCTTCCTGAGAAGGATTTCTTGGGTTCTTAGACACGCAACTAGCACTTCATCAACATGCATATGCATGTGGGTTGTGTGAAGGTAGCGCACATGTACATGCATGCAGGCCTTATGCAGGCCACATGTACCTCTATGACTTCCCAAAAAGAAAATGCAGCCAAGCAAAGAAAGCAGGGAGTACTGGTATGGAATACCAGAATCCCTACTAGCTCAAACTCTTGCAAAAACTCAGAAAAAAGGTAATGAAACCAATTTAAAACTACCAAAAAGTATCCCCAGAAAATCCGAGAGATCCCTAGTACGATCACTAATTCTGTTGTGGGTGGGAAATCCCTCCTACAGACTAGAACTCGGGGTTTTCTCATGCATGCAAAAATTACCTAAAGATTCTTACTTTTTACCATCATCCCATGCCTAAACCCCCATTACTCATATGTAAATACAAGGTTCAAGAGATTAAGTTGATGTACCTTATTTTTCGTGTTGGATTTTGATCCCTTTTTGTGCTTGGTCATTCTTTGAATGCAACTCTCCTCCCAATGCTGAATTGCATTCACTAAAGACAAACAAAGAACTCAACATGCATTTTATCTATGAACTAATGGGTTAGAGATTTAATCAATCATACAATCAATATTCCAATAATGACAATCTCATATGGCGGGATGGGAAAAACAATTCTTTTGTTAACTTCACAATGATACCTTACAATGATAAAGTCGACTACTGCTCCTTGATCTTGGTCCTGGGCTCCTCTTCCACTATATTCCAACTTCTTTTCTCTATACTTCTCTTTGCACAAGGATGGCTAAAGGTTAGGACAAAGGGAATGCTTAATCGGGTATAGTTTCTTTACTATGATTCTCCTCCTTTCAAATGGGACCCTTAACCCTTCTTTTATAGGCTAGAAGAAGGTAGGTATTTGGTCGAGTGACCGGCCATGCATGGCTAAAAGGTTTAGTTAACTTACCCAGAGATGTGTGTTCCATCAACAACTTTCCTTTTTCCGTTCTTTTGTAGGTATACGCGGGCTGTCTTGGGTCAGCTAGAGTGTACACACGTGCAATAATGGAGTAGGGAACATGGGTTTTATAAAAGGGGTTTTTAAGAAGAGTTGTTCAGCAGTGTTTTGGAAAAGAAGGAATCTGAGATGGCCTGATGCTAGGTAAGCATGTATGGTGCAAATTAGGGTTATAATACTTGTATGGTGGTTCACTGGTTCTTCCTCTCCATTAACTCTTACATTTTTCTCACTCTTTCATTTGGTTCCTCGTTCTTGCTAATTCATGTTCTCTTGGTATGAGCATGGAAATGAATGGCTGAAATAGGAGAGCCATTTCTATATGGATATAGTAAATTAGTGGTCATTCTAGGTGGGAATGGATTCCTATGGGAATGAGTCTAATGGTAGTTCTCAAAGAAATGTCACAACTGAGAATCCTTGGAGTTTCTAGCATGGAGATTTCCTGAAAAGTAGCACTAGATCCATAGAGAGAAATGGAATAGCCCGAGGGGCTGCATGGAAGAGAAAGGGGTTGATTTCTTTGGTTTTTGAAAGATGAAGGGGAAAGAGAGCCAAGAATTAGGATTGTTTGTCTTTGGGAAAACTTGAGAGCTAGTTAACTAACTAGTGTGTTTTGGATTTGGCCTAGGACCCATCCTTGTAGATTCACATCCCTGGCTCTGGGGGACACTGCTATTGAGAGTAAATAAACAACAATGTCTATGGTTGGGAGGAATGTCCTTGGTCTACAACGAGTTTGTGAATGTTTTCTTGAAAAGATAAGTGCTCTATGTGTTTTCTATATAATGTATATTCCACTATGTATATTTATCTCTGAGATGTAATTTCATGTGCATGCTTGTTGCTTATTGCTATGCATGGCACGTTGTTCCTTTATGTTATGTTGTAGCGTGCATCTTGATTTTTTCATGTGAGTATTTCATGTTAATTTCGAATTAATTATTATTAGAATTTGAAATCCATTTCGAAGTGAGTTTTTGAGGTCATCTGGCTAGTATGTAGGTGGCTGGGTATGTTACACTGACGAAAGAATGAGAGAAATTTGAGAGAAGGGAAAGGAGTACGATTTGAATTTGTCTTGAATATTTGATAATGCTTGATGTCTCAAGTGAATATTCCACTAAGAAATTGTGGGACAAGTTGGGAAGCTTGTACTAGTCGAAATCCCTAGTAAACAAGTTGTTTCTTAGAAATAAATTGTATCTTCTAAGGATGAGTGAGGTAAGTTCAGTGATTGAGCATTTAAATGCGTTTGATATCATTATAATTCAGTTATCTTCTATGGATATTAAAATCATCGAGGAGGAGAAATGTGTTAGCCTATTATGTTCTTTTCTAAACTTGTAGGATAGCTTAGTCATGGCTACAAGGAGCAATTCAACCACATTAGCACTAGAATACATGGTTGCATATCTAGTGTCAGAAGAAATGATAAGGAATAACATGGGAGGATCAACCAAATATGCATTAGTTGTGAGAGGTCGATTGGTTGATAGAGATAAATGAAAATTCTCAGGTAGAAACTCTAAGTCGAAGGGTAGATCTAAATCCCCTGTTCAATAGACCAGAAGATGTTGGAAATGAGGTAAAGTTGGGCATTACAAAAGGGACAGAAATTTGAAGGAAATGGAAGTCAGTAAAATATCTAATGAGAATCAGTCGATTGAGATAAAGATGAGTCTATATAAGGGAGGTGACACATACCTAGTGTTGACCAGTACATAGTCGGATCAATATGTTTGATTGATCGACTTAGGAGCATCCTATTGTATGACACCACATAGAGAATGGTTTTGCAAATACGAACGATATAAAGGAGGATATGTGTTCTTGGGGGATGAATCGAAAACCAAAATTTTTGGATGAGGAAGAGTTCGACTGATACTATAGGATGGGAGGAGGAGAACCCTTCCAAGTGTGCTACACATTCCAAGTTTGGAAACAAACCTGATATTTTTCAGCAAGATGAGTGATGGATGGGTGCACACTCTATTTCAGAAGGATACATGCAATATGGTCATAGGTGCGATGATATTAATGAATGGAGTTAAGATTGGAACCCTATACAAGTTATTAGGGAATGTTGACTCGACTGTATGCAACAACATTGTTTTTCCTGAAGTCAACTCGAGAAGATTCAATTCAAACAGACTTGAAAAGTCATCATAAAGTAGACCCAACCATGCTATGGTGTGAGAGGATGGGACATATTGGAGAAAAATTACTTCAAGGTATGCATAAAAAAGGTATGGTCAAAGATTTTCCTGAATGTAATTTAGAAGTCAAATTTTGTGAACATTGCATATATGGAAAACAAATTCGGGTAAGGTTCCCATATGGAGAGACAAGGGAAAAGGGGATTCTAGAGTTGGTTAATAGTGATGTGTTGGCCTTGTTTCATTTCCTTCACTTGGTGGATCCTTGTATTATGTCTCCTTCATAGAAATTTTTTCTAAGAAGAGATGGATATATTTCCTAAGGATGAAAGAATAGGTTTTTGAGAAATTCAAAGAGTTTAAATCTCTTGTAGAATAGACATATAATAATATTAAGGTTTTGCAAAATGACAATGATGGTGAATTATGTGGAAAAAAATTTGATCAGTTCTACAAGAAGTGTGGAATAACATGCAGAAATACCACACCCTATACCCCAAAAAAAAAATTATTTGTTGAGAGAATGAAACGAACATTGATGGAAAAGGTAAGGAGCATGCTTAGGGGTGCTAGGCTCGCATAAGAATTCTAGGCAGAGGTAATCAAAAATGAAAAATATTTAGTGAATATGTCTCCTTTATCAAGGCTACTCGACATGACTCGACACGAGGAATGGACTTGTAATAAGCCTTTGGTTTCACATCTCAAAGTATTTGGTTGTGATGCATTTGTGCATGTTCCCAAGGAAAAGAGGAGCAAGATGGAAAATAAGGCAGTCAAGTGTACTTTCATTGGAAACAAAGAGGGAATGAAAGGGTATAAGCTTTGGAATCTTGCTTCAAGGAAAACAATGTACAATTGAGATGTGGTATTCAGAGAAGTCATAAGGAAGTTTGAGCCTGGATAAATGGTTCAAAAAGAGAATAATCTAGAGAAGACACGGTTTGAATTGAGGAATGAAGAATATTATTCACATGAGTCGACTGACTCAAAAGAAGAGGTGGAACAACCGACCCCGATTTTAAGGAGATCAGAATGAGTAACAAAACCTTTCAAAAGGTATAGTTTTTTTAACTTTCATTCCACATTTGTGCTAACTTCCATCAACAATGACCCCAAGTTGGTCAGGGAGGCAGTCGACTCAGTAGAGGGAAACTTTGGAAGGATTCCATGGTCGAAGATATGTAATCATTGCACAATAATGAGATGCGGGACTTAGTCAAACTACCTAGTGGAAGAAATCATATCGATAGCAAATGGGTATTCAAGAAGGATATGAACAAAGATGGCCAATTCGAAAAATTCAAAGCTCGAATGGTAGCGAAAGGATATTCCCAAGTAGAAGGAGTTGAATTCAGTGAGATTTTTTCTCCTATTGCAAAATTGACATCCATTAGAGTACTAATGTCTCTGGTTACAACATGTACTGTTCCTAACTTGGCTAGTCTAGGAAACATTGCTAATGTGTGTGTAGGATCAATGGTTTACATCATATAAATGATCATACAAATAATAAATGCGACAAGGGACTACAAAGTTTGTATTATGATATCTCTGTGGATTACAAAATGGCCAAATGCGATTGAATAAACTGAAAATACTCAACTAGATCAACATAAAAAGGATCTTATCCGGAATACAAATAAGAAACTAAAAGATAATACCCGGAATATGGGAGCACTACAGAATCAATGGATGCACTGGGACTATGGCAGCTCTGACGGTAACTGCTAGAATTTTGGAAAGTTCGGTCTGGGAGCTATAAGTGAGATCGGAAGA
>CBVK0100247063.1:0-17601 GCA_900067695.1 Picea abies | reverse complement strand
CAAATCAACGCTGACCTTTTTCTTCACCCTTTTGGGATTTCCTCTATAGTGAATTCGGCACTCGTGATGTTGGACAACTCACTTTCCTCACTCCCAATTACCGATACGCTGAAACTCCGACACACGTGCGAGTTTAGATTTTCAATGGTCCTCACTCCATCGACATTTCGAAATTCGCAATATCGTGAATCCTAATGCGTATGTGTCGAAACTTCTTGCTGTGAAATCTCGATAAGACGTGCCACCTGTCCACCACTTTGACTCCGTTGTGGCCCCCACAAATCTTTATTTGTCGGGATATCACGTTTCATGATATCGCGATTCCCACTGCTATATTCACGGGACTTCACCCCACGAAACCACGATACACGATATATGTATAGATCCAATGGCCCTTGTGGCTCAGATCGACGGTTCTACCCCTCCTGAGCTTTGAACTTTGGAAATAATTCACCGTATCTCCCCTGCACCTCTGTGAGATCTAACGGCTCATGGGATGTCGCAAATTCTCCTCGAAGAATACCGACCATCCGTTCCTCCTTTGAGAAATCTGTGAAATAACGAAGTGTTCTTTCACAGAACTTACCCACTTGCATGCAAACTTGCAATCCTGTTAAACACCTCTCGTTACAAACTTTCTCTGCAACCCTTTGTCAATTACTCGAAGGTCCTATACCTCCTGATCTTTTCCACAACTCAATGTCTTTTAGAAAATACTTGCACGCACTCCTTGCAGTAGATTTTCAACCACGTCTAAGTGTTGAAGTTCCTCGACTCAGCGCACACCTGCAACAGTAGTCTCTTAATGCTTTACTCAGGTTCGCAACCCTGAGACTTTACTCAGCCTGCGCACTCCTTGCACGGCTCCTATGCCCAACTGCACCTTTTGGGATGAATGAGAACAAAATTTATCTCTATTTGAACCCTCTGTCAATGCACTCCTTGCGGACACTTCGACTACACTCCTTGCAGGAATTCTCCGACTCAAATAGCGAAACAATTGAAACTCATTCCTTCCTCCTCTCAGACTTCAATTCAACTATGAAATCATATACACAACACATAAAGCAAATGTATAACAGGAAGAAAACATTCATGAGCATATCATTCAGCATCAATACACAGAGAACAACAAAAAACCATGAATTTGAATCAAAACTCTCTTCTATTAATTCAAATATCTGTACATGGGTGTTCTTACACAGTCCTCTGCATGCTCTTTCTCTTTCTAGATCAATCTCTTTAACAATGTTGCTTCTAACTCCAATAATGTTAGAATACACAATGAGGGTGTCTATATCCGGTTTCCCTCTTGCGTTCTACAACTGTCTAGTCTAGATGTAAATTCTATCTACTTTACATTAACTACTTTAAATGCCTTCTACCTACTAAGGACTAGAGCAATCCGCTCAAGGTCCGTTTACATTTACAAGTGCGCCTTTTCTTAATGGCTCATTTAAGATTTGCGCAACAACTTCAAGGTGATTTTCAAAATTTGTGTTGGAACTTGTCCAGCTGTCCTTTGTTTCCGCGCTGGCTCTCTTGATGTGGGAGATGCTCCTGCATCATACTCCCTCGCTTGAAAACTTTCATGGGCTCCTGTCCATGAGCTCCCACATGGTCTGTCCATGCTTCTGTATTTCTTCTTCAGTCTCCCAACTGGCATCTTCAACTAGATGATTCTTCCACTTGACCAGATACTAAAAGTATTCTTTCCACCTGGTCCTCTTGCTCACTCTCTTGTCCAGTATGCACTCCATCTGTGGCTTCTCTGCAACTAGCATCTTCTTCGTCCACTCGATTATTGGCTGCTCGGTTCCAATCTCTATTTCCTCAGCCTTATATGGGTACAAATCAGAGAAATTTTGATCCCATCGAGTAATTCAATCTCATAAGCATTCGCCCCAAACTTCTTCAAGACCCTACATGGCCCAATTTTCTTCATCTTTAGTTTATTGTATGTTCCTCTTGAGAACCTTTATTTTCTCAAATGTGCCAGAACCAAATCACCAACCTCGAACTGAAGTTGTCTTCTATGTTGATTGGCTCTGTGTTTATACTCGTGACTTGAACTCTGCAATCGCTACTTCACTTGGTTGTGAAGTTCTTTCATCGCCTCTACGAATTCTTCTACACTAGCGCTTCTAGTTGCAGTATGTTCTGAATCCCTCAGTTCAGAAACTCCTCTCGGCTGCATGCCATATAGAACCTGAAATGGACTCTATCCTGTGCTCCTGTTGACTAAGTCATTATATGAAAACTCTACCTGTGGAAATATATGGTCCCATTGGCTATGGTGCTCTGTCACCAAGCTTCTCAGCAAGTCTCCCAGACTTCTGTTTACTACTTTCGTCTGTCCATCCATCTGAGGATGATACGTTGAACTAAACAATAAGTTAGTTCCCAGATTCTTCCATAAGGTCCTCGAAAAATGCCCTATGAACTTCGTATCTCTATCCGAAACTATACTTCTCGGCAACCCATGAAGTCGAATGATCTCCTTGAAAAATAGGTTCGCGATGTGAGTCGTGTCACTAGTCTTCTAACATGGAATGAAGTGTACCATCTTGGAAAATCTATCCACCACCACAAAGATTGAATCAACACCTCTTTGTGTTCTTGATGCAGGAGCATCGCTCACTCTATCAAGCGAGCCAGCGCGCGGAGTGAAGTACATACAGCTGGACAAGTCAGCAAACTTCTTTTTGAATATTACCTTGAGATTTGGCTGCGCCAGACATTTATGAGCTAATGTGATGAACCGCACTTGTAATATAATATAGATCGGAAGGCATTTAAGGCTTTTAATGTTGGTAGATAGGAATTAATCATAGATTAGACAGTCACTTTTCCATTTAAGGCTTTTAATGTTGGTAGATAGGAATTAATCATAGATTAGACAGTCACTTTTCGAGAGGGAAAATGGAGTATAGACACCCTCCCTTGTATCATTGTAGAAAAAAAACACATTCATTCAGCATTAGCATTGAGAGAAAAAGGAGCAGAGCAGAGAATTTGTGAAGAGCCTCCATGTACAGATATTGAATTAATAGGAACAGCCCTGATTCAATTCCATGGATGTGTTTGATCTCTGTGTGTTGTTGATCTTGTGCCTTTGCATGTTTGCTTCTTTCTATGCTTATCTTTTATATGTTGCATATGTGATTTCATATCAGGTTCGTAACCTGAGAGAATGAGTTTCAATTGTTTCTCTGTTTAGGCCTGGAGATTCCTGCATAGAGTGCAGTCGAATTCCTCGGCATAGAGTGCGTCGAGGAGGCTAAACAGTTGAGCTTTTGTTCTCACTTTGTTCAGAGTTGAGTCGAGCTATTCGAGCCGTGCAAGGTGAGTGTAGGTTGAGCTTGAGTCTCAGCAGCAAGTCTGAGAAGGGAGAAGGTCGAAGTTGTTGCGAGCGTGAATGCACAAGGACCGGAAGACTTCATCACTTTCTGGAAGTGATTGAAGACGAAACACCAGGAGCGTGTTCGAGAAATCCCTGAAAGAGTCCGAGTTGATAGAACTCAGGAAGGATAGTCCCCTTAGTTCATTGTGGAACCGACTCCAGTGGAGGTCGCACAGGACGGAGGTGGAAGAGCGGAGATTTCTTCATAGAGGAAGAGAATCGACGACTTGGGGTTGTGAGGGAAAACTTCAACGATCACTGCCCTACTTGGAGATTGGGCATATCGGCGCTTCGCGCAGGCGGAGTTGATAGGTTGGCCAAGGAGGTCGTGAGAACGCGAGAGCCGACGTCGCGAAGATCACATGCATGGCGTGAGTCATAGTGGTTAATGTGAAGAGTGATCTCAGAACATCGGGTCTCGGAGATTAAAGAGCTCGAAGGTTAGTCTTGCGAGTAGCGAGCTAACAAAAGGCGAGAAAGCGAGTTGGTCGACATCTCGGCATCTCGGATTTCGGAGGTAGGGACTCCGGGGATATAGTGACGTGGGTCGCGAGTCTGCGATAGCTCAAGTTCCCGACACGCGAGGGAAGTCAACGTTGACCAGGGATATCGGGTCTTGGGGATCCGAAGACTTAGCCTAAAGTGTAGGACTCGCGAAGTCACGACAACAGATCCTCCAATAATCAAGATAGGAAGAATCGAAGCGAGGTGAAGGTTATTGTGGGTAGATTCTCCTGAGAGGAGAGAAGAACCTTTGAGTTCTTCAGGCCAAGGAGTAAGAAGGTCCTGGAGGAGTGACCGGAAGCTGTGAGAGTGGGGTTGTGTCAGAGTGGTATCAGATCCTGGAACTTTTCTGTGTATTTCAGGTAAAAGGAGGAAAGAGGAGCACTCTGATACACATGACTTGCGTTGAAGGGAAGCAGATTTCATAATGCCGCCAAGACGAGAAAGGCAGTCACCTGATCGTGAGGATAGGGATGCCAGAAGAAGGGGTAGACCAGAAGGTAACCCAGAGATGGAGCGACAGATGCGAGATCTCAGGGCGAGACTCGAAGAGATGGAGACTGCACAGAGGCGTGGAACTGGTGCAGTAGAGTTCAGCGATTCCGAAGTTGAAGAGGAAGCTGGACATGCTGAAGAAGGGGTCTCAGCAGAAGATCCCTCGACTGAGAGGTTGATAAAAGCCATTTCAAGGATGAGCTCGAAGACGAAGATGGACATTCCCGTCTATGAGGGAAGTCTAAATGCCGAGGAGTTGCTGGATTGGATCCGAGCACTCGACACCTACTTCGATTATGAAGATATAGAAGAGGACAAGAAGGTGAGACATGTTGTCACCAAGCTGAAGGGACATGCAACCTTATGGTGGGATGAACTGGAGGT
This sequence comes from Picea abies, assembly GCA_900067695.1. Classification (NCBI taxonomy): domain Eukaryota; kingdom Viridiplantae; phylum Streptophyta; class Pinopsida; order Pinales; family Pinaceae; genus Picea; species Picea abies. The sequence continues at coordinate 12,815 of CBVK0100247063.1, read as the reverse complement.
GAACAGGCGTTCTAAAGGCAAACCGAAGATCAAGAGCTGGGATCAGATGATCGCCAAGATGAAGGCGAAGTTCATTCCGAGGGACTACCAAATCACTCTGTTCAGGCGCATGCAGAACCTGAGACAAAATTTGATGACGGTGAAAGAGTACACCGAAGAGTTGTACAGGCTCAACATTCGAGCTGGTCATCCGGAAAGTGATGACGAAAAGGTGGCAAGGTACCTGAATGGTCTCAGGTATGACATTCAGGATGAGCTGAGCATGGTTACCATCCGCACAGTGGAGGATGCGTACCAGATGGCTTTAACAGCCGAAGAGAAGCTGAGCCGCAAGTAGGGACAGTGAGGGCGAGGCAGAAGTCAGCCCAAGGGAAAAGTTGTTGTTCAAGAGAGAACACAGAAAACCAAGGAGGATTGGGAGAGGCCTTAGGGAAAAGCTGAGAGAGGTGGAACCTCACAGCAGAGACTGCAAAATTTTGAGCCGAGGAGGTAGCAAGATGATCAGCAGGGTGGCGGATATGCTGATGCAAATACATTTCCTCGTACCCGAGGTAGAGGAAGAGGCAGAGGAGGAGTTATCACATGTTTCATGTGTGGTAAAGATGGCCACAAAGAAGTGGACTGTCCAGAGAGAAATATGGATAGAGGGAACGCTCATGTCGCTGAGGCGCAGAGGCATGACATGGAAGATGAAGATGCTGACAGCGGGAGATCGCTGGGAATGCATAAGATCCTTTTGGCACCCGAGAAGGAGGTGGAAAGCGCAGTGCAGAGGAGCAGACTGTTCCGAACGGCTTGTACAGCCAAAGACAGAAAATGCAAAGTCATTATTGACAGCGGGAGCACTGACAATCTCATTTCGACCGAGATGGTGGAGAAATTGGAGCTACAAACGAATAAGCACCCGAGTCCATATAAAGTCTCGTGGTTACGAAAAGGACACTGGGTAAGTGTCACCCAACAATGCTTAGTTAAATTTAAAATTGGGAACTATCATGATGAGATCCTGTGTGATGTCATTCCCATGGATGTGTGCCATATACTGTTGGGTAGACCATGGCAGTACGATCGAAATGTTGTTCATGATGGGAGAATGAACACCTACACCTTAGAGAAGGGTGGGAGAATTCATAAACTATTGCCAATAAAAGATAAAGAGGTGAAACTGGAAGCTAGCAGCACAATACTTCTCATGAGTGGGAAGGAACTTCTCACAGAGATGGAGAAGAATGAAGATCCACAATTCCTTGTTGTCAGGAAGCCGAGGATTGTCCTGACAAGCACAAGAGTGGACGACTTGCCGGATGAGATTCAGCAACTGCTGGGAGAGTTTGTTGACATCATCATGGACGAACTACCTCGTTCGTTACCACCGATGAGGAGTGTGAGTCATCATATTGACCTCATACCCGGAGCAAGTTTGCCAAATAAGGCAGCGTATAGGTTGACACCTCAGGAGAATGAGGAGGTCAAAAGGCAGGTACAGGATCTGCAGGACAAGGGACTAGTCAGGGAAAGTCTGACTCTGTGTGTCGTTCCAACGGTATTGAGTCTGAAAAAGGATGGAGGCTAGAGGATGTGCATAGACTCCAGGGCGATCAATAATATCACCATCAGGTACAGGTTTCCACTGCCAAGAATGGACGACCTGATGGATTGCCTAAGTGGGGCAAATTACTTTTAGAAGATTGATCTCAAAAGCGGATATCATCAGATCCGGATGAGAGAGGGAGATGGATGGAAGACAGCATTCAAAACAAATGAGGGTTTGTACGAATGGCTGGTCATGCCGTTTGGGTTGACAAACACACCAAGCACATTTATGCGGTTGATGAATGAAGTCCTGCGGGAATTCATCGGTAAATTTGTGGTCATGTATTTGGACGACATATTGATATTCAGTAAGACAAAGGCTGAGCACTCGAAGCATTTGGCCACGGTGATGAGAAGACTGCAACAAGAGAAACTGCTGATAAATTTGAAGAAATGTTCTTTCATGCAGACATAACTCATTTACTTGGGTTTTGTAATTTCGGCGAATGAGTTGAAGATGGATCCTGAGAAGGTTGAAGTGATCAGGAATTGGCCATCGCCGAGAAATGTTTTCGAGGTAAGGAGCTTCCATGGTTTGGCAAGCTTCTATAGGAAATTTATTCAGAATTTCAGCGGAATCAGTGCAGCGATGATGGACACGGTAAGGAAGCGACATAAGGTTTTTTCAGTGGACAGTCGAGGCTGAAAGGAGCTTCAATTTGTTGAAGCGAAAGATTACTGAGCAACCAGTGTTAGTGTTGCCAGATTTCCAGAAGACCTTCCAGGTGAAGTGTGATGCCAGTGGGTATGCAGTCGGAGGGGTCTTGAGTCAGGATGACAGACCTGTAGCATATTACAGCGAGAAGCTGGATGATGCGAAACTGAAGTACTCCACATATGATAAAGAATTCTATGCCATTATACAGGCATTGAAGAAGTGGAGGCATTATCTCATTCCTAAAGAGTTTGTGTTGTATAGTGACAACCATGCATTGCATTTTGTAAGTCAGCAGGAGAAGCTGAACCAGAAGAATGCGAAGTGGGTGGAGTATATGCAAAACTTCACATTCGTGATCAAGCACATTTCGGGGACTGCGAACAAGGTAGCAGATGCCTTGAGCAGGAAATGTTTGATGTTGCAGGAATTCAGGGTCAAAACGCTAGGTTTTGAAAACCTGAAGGATATGTACGTGGATGATGTTGATTTTGGGGAAGCATACGAAGAAGCCGAGAATCCGGTGCTCAGGGATAGGAGTCTGTGGATTGATTACTTGATCCAGGATGGATTGTTGTTTAAAGGCGATCAGTTATGTATACCAGATTGCTTTATGAGAGAGAATTTGGTGAAAGAAAAACACAGTGGTGGACTAGCAGGTCATTTCGGGCATGACAAGACATTCGCCAAGCTGAGCGAATCATATTATTGGTCGGGCATGCGTGCAGAGGTGAAAAGGTTTGTTGCCAGGTGCAGAATATGTCAGCATGCAAAAGGCCGAAAGCAAAATACAGGATTATATCAGCCGTTGCCTATACCTGAAAGACCATGGGAGGCAATTAGCATGGATTTTGTCTTGGGATTACCGAGAACACAATGGGGAGTTGATTCCATCTTTGTTGTGGTGGATAGATTCTCGAAGATGGCACATTTTATTCCGTGTCATAAAACTAGTGACGCAACGCACATTACAAGTCTTTTTTTCAAAGAGATTGTACGGTTGCATGGATTGTCGAAAAGCATAGTCTCGGATCGGGACACAAAGTTCATAGGCCATTTTTGGAGGACGCTATGGAAAAAGATGGGGACTGACTTGGCGTTCAGCTCAGCATATCACCCGCAGACAGATGGGCAAACAGAAGTGGTTAACAGAAGCCTAGGGGACTTATTGAGAAGCCTGGTAACGGAACATCACACCAGTTGGGATCAGATCCTACCACAGGCAGAGTTTGCGTACAACGATTCGGTGAATCAGAGTACAGGTAAAATCCCATTCCATATTTTGTATGGAACACAGCCGAGAGGAGTTTCTGAACTCAGGGAACCAGAACCGGCTGAGACTAGCAGCGCAAAGGCTGAAGAGTTCGCGGAGGCGATGAAAGAACTTCACGGAGAGGTGAAGCAGTGACTACAGAAGTCGAATCAAGAATACAAGCGCAGAGCTGATCAAAAGAAATGACAACTTCATTTTGAAGTTGGAGACATGGTTCTGGCGCACTTGAGGAAGGAAAGGTTCCCAAGGGGAACATATAACAAGCTCAAGATGAAGAAAATTGGGCCATGCAAAATTCTGAGAAAATTCGGCGAGAACGCATATGAGCTTGAGTTGACAGAGGGCATCGGGATATCTCCGATTTTCAACATTTCGGATTTATACCCATATCATGCTGGAGGAGCAGACATTGGAACTGAGGAACCAGTGATCCAGTGGCAGAGACAGTTACCAGTTGCACAGAAGCCCGAGATGGAATGCATACTGGATAAAAGAATTGGGAAGAAGACCAGAAGAAAGCAGTATTTTGAATACCTGGTGAAGTGGAAGAACCACCCAGTGGAGGATGCTAGCTGGGAACCAGAGGCGGTCATACAGAAGCATGGACAGACCATGCAGGAGCTCATGAGCAGGAGCCCATGAAATCTTTTGAGCCGAGGAGTATGATGCAGGAGCATCGCTCACTCTATCAAGCGAGCCAGCGCGCGGAGTGAAGGACGTACAGCTGGACAAGCCAGCAAACTTCTTTTTGAATATTACCTTGAGATTTGGCTGCGCCAAACATTTATGAGCTAATGTGATGAAGCGCACTTGTAATATAATATAGATCGGAAGGCATTTAAGGCTTTTAATGTTGGTAGATAGGAATTAATCATAGATTAGACAGTCACTTTTCAAGAGGGAAAACGGAGTATAGACACCCTCCCTTGTATCATTGTAGAAAAAAAACACATTCATTCAACATTAGCATTGAGAGAAAAAGGAGCAGAGAAGAGAATTTGTGAAGAGCCTCCATGTACATATATTGAATTAATAGGAAGAGCCCTGATTCAATTCCATGGATGTGTTTGATCTCTGTGTGTTGTTGATCTTGTGCCTTTTCATGTTTTCTTCTTTCTATGCTTATATTTTATATGTTGCATATGTGATTGCATATCAGGTTCGTAACCTGAGAGAATGAGTTTCAATTGTTTCTCTGTTTAGGCCTGGAGATTCCTGCATAAAGTGCAGTCGAATTCCTCCGCATAAAGTGCGTCGAGGAGGCTAAACGGTTGAGCTTTTGTTATCACTTTGTTCAGAGTTGAGTCGAGCTATTCGAGTCGTGCAAGGTGAGTGCAGGTTGAGCTTGGTCTCAGCAGCAAGTCTGAGAAGGGAGAAGGGAGAAGTTGTTGCGAGCATGAATGCATAAGGACCAGAATACTTCATCACTTTCTAGAAGTGATTGAAGATGGAACACCGGGAGCGTGTTCGAGAAATCCCTGAAAGAGTTCGAGTTGATAGAACTCAGGAAGGATAGTCCCCTTAGTTCATTGCGGAACCGACTCCAGTGGAGGTCGCACAGGACGGAGGTGGAAGAGCGGAGATTTCTTCATAGAGGAAGAGAATCGATGACTTGGGGTTGTGAGGGAAAACTTCAACGATCACTGCCCTACTTGGAGATCGGGCATATCGGCGCTTCGCGCGGGCGGAGTTGATAGGTTGGCCAAGGTGGGCATGAGAACGCGAGAGCCGATGTCGCAAAGATCACGTGCATGGCGTGAGTCATAGTGGTTAATGTGAAGAGTGATCTCGGAACATCAGGTCTCGGAGATTAAGGAGCTCGAAGGTTAGTCTTGCGAGTAGCGAGCTAACAAAAGGCGAGAAAGCTAGTTGGTCGGCATCTCGGCATCTCGGATCTCAGAGGTAGGGACTCCGGGGATATAGTGATGCGGGTCGCGAGTCTGCGATAGCTCAAGTTCCTGACACGCGAGGGAAGTCAACGTTGACCAGGGATATCGGGTCTCGGGGATCCGAAGACTTAGCCTAAAGTGTAGGACTCGCGAAGTCACGACAGCAGATCCTCCGATAATCAAGATAGGAAGAATTGGAGCGAGGTGAAGGTTACTGTGGGTAGATTCTCCCGAGAGGAGAGAAGAACCTTTGAGTTCTTCGGGCCAAGGAGTAAGAAGGTCCTGGAGGAGCGACCGACAGCTGTGAGAGTGGGTTTGCATCAGTTCTCGGCAACCCCAATACAAAATCCATGCTAATCGCTTCCCACGACCTCTCTGGTATGGGCAATGGTTGATAGAAACCCGCATTCTGCTTCCTTCCCTTCAAATGCTGGCAAATTCTGCATCTGTCCACAAACCTCTTGACATCTACTTGCATTCCTGGCCAAAAATATGACTCATTCAGCTTCGCAAATGTTTTGTCATGACCAAAATGTCTGGCCAATCCTCCACTGTGTTTCTCCTTCAACAAGTTCTCCCTCATGGAGCAATTAGGAATACACAGTTGATTGCCCTTAAACAATCCTTCCTGGATCATGTACTCTATCCATTGGCTTCTATCTCTGAGAACTGGATTCTCAGCTGCTTCATATGCCTCTTTGAAATCTTGATCAACTACATACATGTCCCTGAGATCATCAAAACCCAACGTTTTGACTCAGAACTCCTGCAATAGCAAACACTTCCTGCTCAAAGCATCAATAACTTTGTTAGCAGTACCAGAAATGTGCTTAATCACAAATGTGAAATTCTGCATATACTCAACCCATTTGACATGTTTCTGATTCAACTTCTCATGTTGAGTCACAAACTGTAATGCATGATTATCACTGTATAATATAAACTCTTTCAGGATCAAGTAATGCCTCCATTTCTTTAATTCATGTATGATAGCATAAAATTCCTTATCATACATTGAGTACTTCAATTTCGCTTCATTCAGATTCTCACTGAAATATGCTATCGCCCTGTCTTCTTGACTTAAGACTACCCCAATTGCAAATCCACTTGCATCGCATTTCACCTGAAATGTTTTATGGAAATCCGACAACACCAAAACTGGTTGTTCCGTACTCTTCCATTTCAACAATCTGAAACTCTTTTCAGCCTCTTCTGTCCAGTGAAAAGATTTATGTCTTTTCTTCACTGTATCCATCATTGCTACACTAATTCCACTGAAATTCCTAATGAACTTCTAGTAGAAACTAGCCAAACCATGAAAACTTCTCACCTCAAAAATATTGTTCGGTGATGGCCAATTCTTGATTACCTCCACCTTATCTGGATCCATCCTCAACTCATCTACAGAAATAACAAACCCCAAGTAAATGAGCTCTGTCTTCATGAATGAGGACTTCTTCATATTTATCAACAACTTCTCTTGCTGTAGCTTCTGCATCACTATAGCCAAATGCTTCAAGTGCTCTGCCACTGATTTACTGAAAATCAGTATGTCATCCAAATAAACAATGACAAATTTTCCGATGAAATCCTTCAGTAGTTCATTCATCAACCTCATGAAGGTACTCGGCGCATTTGTTAAGCCAAACGGAATAACAAGACATTCATACAACCCTTCATTTGTTTTGAATGATGTCTTCCATTCATCACCTTCTCTCATGTGAATCTGGTGATATCTTCTTTTCAAATCAATCTTTGAAAAGTATTTTGCTCCGCTTAAGAAATCGATCAGATCATCCATCCTCGGCAATGGAAATTTGTACCTGATGGTTATATTATTAATCACCCTTGATTCAGTACACATCCTCTAGCCTTCGTCTTTCTTCGGACTGAGTATTGTTGGAACAACACATGGACTCAAGCTTTCCCTGACCAAACCTTTGTCCAACAAATCCTGGACTTGTCTTTTAACTTCCTCATTCTCTTGCGGCATCAATCTGTACGTGACTTTGTTTGGCAAACTGGCTCCTGGTATGAGATCAATGTGATCACTCACACTCCTGATCAGTGGTAAGGAACGAGGTAGTTCATCCACTATGATGTCAGTGAACTCTTCCATCAGTTCCTGAACTTCTTCTGGTAAATCATCCACCCTTGTGCTAGTCAAAACAATCTTCGGTTTCCTGACCACAAAGAATTGTGGATCCTCCTTCTTCTTAACCTCTGTAAGAAGTTCCTTCCAACTCATGAGAAGTACTGTGTTTCTTACCTCCGACTTCACCTCTTTATCCTTAATCGGAAGCACCATGTGTGTCCTCCCATTCTTCTCTAGGGTGTATGTGTTCATCCTCCCATCATGAATCACATTCCTGTCATAGTGCCATGGTCTACCCAGCAATAGATGACAAACATCCATAGGAATGACATCACACAATATCTTATCATTATATCCCCCTATCTTAAATTCAACTAAACATTGTTTAGTCACAGTTACCTAGTGTCCTTTTTGTATCCATGAAATTCTGTATGGGCTTGGATGATCAATCCTCTCCAGCTCCAGCTTCTCTACCATCTTTGTAGATATGAGATTATCTGTGCTACCACTGTCTATGATGACCTTGCATACCCTGTCCTTGGTCTTGCAAGCAGTCCTGAAAAGTCTAGTCCTTTGGACTAAACTCTCCACCTCCTTCTCTGGTGTAAAAAGAACTTTTCGCATCATCAACGATCTTCCGCCTTCAGCGTCTTCTGCCTCAACATCCCACCTCTGCACTTCGACGATGTGAGTTTCTGAAACGTCCTTCTTTTTATCTGGACACTCGTAAGACTTGGGCCCATTCTTTCCACATGTGAAGCATGTAATGACTCCACTTCTTCCTCTTCCTCTACCTCTAGTACGAGGAAAAGTGTTGTTGTTAGCATAATCTCCTCTCTGCTCAGTATGTTTTCCTCGCTGCTCAACATATGGCCCTCTCTGTGAGGTTCCACCTCTCTCTGTTTGTTTGCATTTAGGCTCAGACCCGAAATTCCAATCCTCCTTGGGTTTCTGATATTTATCCTGGGCAACTGACTTGCCTATGGGCTGACTTCTGCCTCGGCCCCTTTGACTCTGCTTTCAGCTCAGCTTCTCTTCCACTTTCATAGCCATCTAATAAGAATCTTCCACTGTTCGGATGGTTACCATGCTCATCTCATCCTCGATATCATTATCTTAGGCCATTCATATACCTGGCAACTTTTTCATCATTGCTTTCTCGATGACCTGCCCTGATGTTCAGTTTATAGAACTCCTCAGTGTATTCTTTCACTGTCATCAGCTTTTGTCTCAGGTTCTGCATTCTCCTGAACAGAGTAATTTGATAATCCGAGGGATGAATTTTTCCTTCATCTTTGCGATCATTCTGTCCTAGATTTTGATCTTTTCCTTGCCCTTACAGCGTCTATCAGCTTGTAGTTCATCCCACCACAAAGATGCATGTCCCTTCAATCTAGTAACAGAATGCTTGACTTTCTTGTCTTCTTCGACATCTTCATAGTTGAAGTATGTATCCAGAGCTCTAATTCAGTCTAGAAGCTCCTCTGCATCTAAGTTTCCCTCATAAACTGGAATGTCCATCTTCGCTCTTGCACCCATCCTAGCAATAGATTTGATCAAACGCTCGTTTGATGCATCTTCGGCTACAACTTCCTCCTCACGTTCAGCCTCAACTTCACTCTCAGAATCACTCAGATCCCCAGCACTAGCTATGCATCTTTGCATTGTCTCCATGTCTTCGAGTCTAGCTCGGAGATCACGCATCTGTCTCTCCATAACTGGATCTGTCATCTGCCTACCTCTTCTCCGTGGAATTTCCCTATCCTCTGGATCGGGTGATTGTCTATCTCTCCTGGGCGGCATGACGAATTCTCTTCCTTCACTGCTACAGAAAGAAAAGAACCTTTCTAAGCTCTGATACCAAACTGATGCAGACACGCGCTCGCAAGCATGTCCGCTCACAGGATCTTCTCTTTCCCACGGCCCGAAGAACTACAATGGTTCTTCTATTTCCCTATCGGGAAATATGCACCCACAAAAATCCTCACGCGATCCCCTCTTTCCACTCGAGATATCAGACTTTGTGACTTTGCGAGGTCAGTGGTTGAACGTTGGACTCTCAAACCCCCGAACGCCAATACAAGTCAATGCTGACCTTTTTCTTCACCCTTTCAGGATTTCCTCTATCGTGAATTCGGCACTCGCGATGTTGAACAACTCACTTTCCTGAATCATGATTACCGATACGCCGAAACTCCGACACATGCACGATTTTAACTTTTCAATGGTCCTCACTCCATCGACATTTCAGAATTTGCAATATCGTGAATCCTAATGCATGTGTCGGAACTTCTCGCTGCGAAATCCCGATAAGGCGTGCCACCTGTCCACCACTCTGACTCCACTGTGGCCCCCACAAATCTTTATCTATCGGGATATCGCGTTTCATGATATCGTGATTCCCGCTGCTATATTCATGGGAATTCACCCCACGAAACACCGATACATGATATACGTATAGATACAACGACCCTTGTGGCTCAGATCGACGGTTTTGCCCCTCTTGAGCTTTGAACTTTGGAAATACTTTGCCATATCTCCCTTGAACCTCTATGAGATCTAACGTCTCATGGGATGTCGTGAATTCTCCTCGGAGAATACCGACCGTCCATTCCTCCTTTGAAAAATCTACGAAATGACGAAGTGTTCTTTCACAGAACTTACCCACTTGCATGCAAACTTGCAAGCTTGTTAAACACCTCTCGATACAAACTTTCTGTGCAACCCTTTGTTGATTACTCGAAGGTCCTATACCTCCTAATCTTGTCCACAACTCTATGTATTTTAGAAAAGACTTGCACGCACTCCTTGCGACATATTTTCAACCACGTCTAAGTGTTGAAGTTCCTCGACTCTACGCACACCTGCAGCAGCAGTCTCTGAACGCTTCACTCAGGTTCGCAACCCTGAGACTTTACTCGGCCTACACACTCCTTTCACGGCTCCTGTGCCCAAATGCACCTTTTGGGATGAATGAGAACAAAAGTTATCTCTATTTGAACCCTCTGTCAATGCACTCCTTGCAGACACTTCGACTGTACTCCTTGCAGGAATTCTCTGGCTCATATAGAGAAACAATTGAAACTCATTCCTTCCTCCTCTCAGACTGCAATTCAACTATGCAATCATATACACAACACATAAAGAAAATGTATAACAAGAAGCAAACATTCATGAGCATATCATTCAACATCAATACACATAGAACAACACAAAACCATGAATTTGAATCAAAACTCTCTTCTATTAATTCAAATATTTGTACATGGGTGTTCTTACACAGTCCTCTGCATGCTCTTTCTCTTCCTAGATCAATATCTTTAACAATGCTTCTTCTAACTCCAATAATGTTACAATACACAATGAGGGTGTCTATATCTGGTTTCCCTCTTGCGTTCTACAACTGTCTAGTCTAGAATTAAATTCTATCTACTTTACATTAACTACTTTAAATGCCTTCTACCTACTAAGGATGAGAGCAATCCGCTCAAGGTCCATTTACATTTACAAGTGCGCCTTTTCTTAATGGCTCATTTAAGATTTGCACAACAACTTTAAGGTGATTTTCAAAATTTGTGCTGGTGCTTGTCTAGCTGTCCTTTGTTTCCGCGCTCGCTCTCTTGATGTGGGAGATGCTCCTGCATCATTATTCTTCCATTTCTAGCATTTTATTTATGTTCTACATATTTATTATATTTGGCATCTTGCAAGTGGTATCAGAGCACTTTACTTCGCAGAAATTGTGGGTTATTTTTTTTCAGGGTAGAGACGTATTCCAGAGTCTTTAAGCCACAGAGATCTGTTGTTACGTGCATAAACCCGCGGTTGAGGGATTCATACATGCAGGAAATACAAGTGGTTCTTAAGAACACATCTGTTGACCACCCTTGTAACCCCTGTTGGTACCCCTTTGAGTGGTAGCGCATCATACAACACCTGTGTATGGATTGAACTAGATTTCCTAAATCCCTCTTTAGATAAACCTATCGGCCGCCAGACTGCTATAGTGTCACCAAGAACAACACTCAGGAAGATACTCTCTAGTACCTGGGTAGTCGAGTAGTACGACTAAAGGTACGGTCTATCCTCCTTAGTTAGTTCCCTGAGATATTGGGCCGAGTACTACTGTTGGACCCCACACGTATATCAGAGAGCTATAGCACAGGGAAAACCCTTCCCTGTAGAACCCTTGAATACCTAACCCTTGGGGAACATAAACATAAACATAAACAAATTAAGCCATCGAGATCTATTGCCGCGCATCAGTGTTCGGGTTGCCAAGTAAATACACATTTCTCTATGGTTAAGAATTTGGGGATTTCATCACTGCATCATTCTTAAGACTGAAGTATAACCCCACAGCTGTAAAAAAAAAAGTCTGGAAATTTTTTCACCATTATTTGAGACCTATTCCATTAGATTCATCTCTTTTCCCTTATCACATTCATCCATATCATTTTTCTACAAAAATTTTTGACTCCGACCGCTCCCTTTTTAGTTCACCCATCCTCATGGCCCATACCTGTAGCCAAGAACTGGAGTCTCACTTCAACACCTTGCAATCTAGTTTTCTTGAGACCAACAAGAAGTGAAACAACTCAGTGCTACTATTTCCTCCTGTGATACATCCATCAATACCACCATAAATGCATCCATGCAGTCCACAATGGAAAAAGTCAAACACAAACTGACCACCCAGCTTGAATCTGTCTTTGCATCACTCTGCACCAAACTCAAGATCCCTATCGATGACCCTTTTCCTGATGCACATACAAAGACTGAAGGTGAAACTTCTTAACATTCCTTTCAGCCCCATCACTTTCAATGGGACATACACCTTCCATGGGTGGATGTAACCAAATTTGATGGCTCGGACCCCACTGGTTGGGTCACCNTGGAACATTATTTCTCTCTCTACAACATTACAGATGACTTGGCCAAACTCTGGTATGGTGTTATCCATCTAGATCAAGAACGCTGGCAATGGTGGCAATGGAGAAAAACTTCCCATCAAGGGTATATTGCTTGGACTCAATTTGTGACTGAGCTTTATGAATGCTTTGACACTGACACCAACCATTTGGGCCATCTGAAAAAATTGAAGCAATCAGGAACAGTTGAAGACTTCATAGCTGCATTTGAGCGCCTGGATTTTCGAAAATAGGGCATGACTGATGGTTTCTTTCGAGATTGTTTTATCAGTGGCCTCAAGGAGGAGAATCGGGCCCATGTCCTCATGGCTTGACCTACGACTTGGGTGGAGGCTACTAAAAAAGATAAAGAAGCACAACAAATTGTTTCCTCTCAAAA
>CBVK0100247062.1:7369-17611 GCA_900067695.1 Picea abies | reverse complement strand
GGCCCCTTTGCGGCTCGGGGGGCTAAGGGGGAAGTAGAGTACCCCTAGCATTGGCTGGGAGGTACCGGTGAGGTCTCGACAGTTGGCGAGCGGGAGCGGCACGGAAGGCATGGACATCATTCATGGCAGGCGATAATGCAAAGGTATGCTCGTTTATTTGGTAGAATAGAATGCATTAGGATTGACGATGTAGATCTGCCTATGTATTGGATAGGTAAACTGATTGTTTGAGATACGTCCTTTAGTACGGCCTTGGCGCATGGTTTATCTTCGTTCCTTGTAATTTATTTTCTGCGCCCCAACAGATATAACCCCTGTGATCCCTTCGATGAGATATCCCTAGAGCCCTAGCCATCCCTTATGCTGCCAGCGTTTTATATGGGTGTTCTTAGATGTAAAGAGTGTATAACTTCATCTGCATTGGGTTTTAGATAAATTGACTGGTTCACCTTACTTCTAAAATTGAATTTGTGTAACTGATGGAACCTTTTTCCGCGGTGATATTTCGGCATTAGTTGAAGGAAAGAAAATTTTAATGAAAACATTTATCAAGGAAAATTCTAATTAAATGAAAATGTTTATGATTTCCAGTCTGCAATCCTTGATGGGCCTGTGATTTTTTTTTCCTCCATGCGTTAATTCACGAGAAATAATTTTTTGATCAGTGTCTACGCTCTTTTCTGGGCGATGGTTTTGTTTTTTTCTTTTGCCTTGAATCTTGGGAATATTTTAGCTATGTTTTCTTTGATGGCTACCCCAAGCATTGAAAAAGTTTATCACCGTCTGCCAATTTTATTACTCAGACTCTCCAAATTGAGGGTCGCGGACTTCCTTATTTTTATATTTCTCCCTCGGCTTGGACACCATGATTTGCTCCCAGCAGATGCTGAGTGACTGTTAAGCTCAATTCCTTGCTTGAAAACGTGGTCGGGTAGCTGTAGAATCACCCATGAAGTGTCTACCCAATAGTCGAATGTGGTGGTAATTTACCATGAATTTATTTTACCTTTTAAGTGGGACGGCGTCACTGTTCTTTACCACGAGTTTGGGGAAGGACTGCTCTCAGCATCCATCGATTTTTTTCCCCTGAACTGTTTACCGAATGGTATGACTGTTGTTGTAGACACCATGATTTTTTTTTATTTAATTGGGGACTGCCACGCTGTAGTTTTACCCGGACGTGCAGGAGGGACATTCTCAGCATTCAAATGATTAATGACCTCAATTACCTGTTTATTATGGCCCTTCTAGTTGACAGTTGTTTATTTTTTTATGCTATACTTTAATGGCATCGAATTTGCTGCCAGCCAGATGCTCTTAGAGAAGATTCTGAATGTTATTGCTTGTGCTTGTGGTCTTCCGGATAAGTGGGAAGAAGGGTAGGGGAGTCTGTAGTTCCAGTCAACGGTAGTCACCAATTCCATTTTTTGACCAGCCATTTAAATCCCTAATGAACATGACCTGCTCTAGCGCACGCGTCTGTGTAAGACCCCTAATTGAATGTTATGTTTTGATTTTAATGTTTAGATGCTCATTCAGTTGAATCTCATTTTTGGATTAATGCCGAATAAGTTAGCTGCCAAATTGTAGCTGCCAACTGAATTCATGATTTTCTGGCACACATTCGTAAGTTGCCTTGATCTCTAGCATGCACTCATAGCTTTAAATTTTACTAGTTGATTGATTTTATGCTTGGGCATCGTGGCTGGGCCGCTGGTTTGGGCCACTAGTTTTTATTGCTTTGATACAGAAATGGGTATAGTAACATGAATGTATTGTTATGGTATTAAATAGATACTGTATTATGCAAGGTAACGACTTGTGACTGTTGATTTATGTAATAGTAATGATTATTACAATACTAACTAAGATGCAATGTTGGTGTTAAAAACATAACAATGTAAATTTTATTGTCATTCTAATTGCACGGTTATCGCAAAAGACATGTAAAGATATGGTTGTCTTATTGTACTGTTACTGAAATTGTATTGTAATTGATATTATAAAATGGTATAGTAATGTGTAACAGTATCGCTACTGTAATATATAGGTTGAAATATAAGGGTAATGTTATTTGCAATATAAAATAAAATATAGTGTTAGTGTTAGACAACATGAAATGAAATTTTACTGTTATTTATTTGCAAGGTCATTATATTATAAATTGAAATGTTGATTTGTCTTATGGTAAGTTATTATAATTTATTGTATTGGTAACATACAAGAAGTACAATGATTATTATTATATTTGCAAGTCATTATAATATAAAATGTGATGTTGTTATTGTATTATGGTAAGGGCATTGTAATTTTATTGTATTGATAACACACAATATGTAATGTGATTATTATTTTATTTGCAAAGTTATGGTACAAAAAGTAATGTGGTTATTATTTTATGGAAATGTTGTGGAAACTTGTTGAATTCGTCAACATATTAAAGGTAAGGTCTTGAACTAAGTACATTAAGTTATTATGAATTAGTAAATGGGGAATTGCAATTAGTTGGATTTACCTTATGTATAAGGTACTCGTCGAGTAATGGAAATTACATGGAGTAATTGGTCTATAGTTAATCCCAGTTGAGTCATAGATAATGTCTTGTCTTAATATTGGTTGGTCGTTGTCTGAGTCCTTCTATCTTGAGCCTTTTGTAGAGGATGTGGTTGTTCATTTAATTATTGTTGCACTTGGTTGTAATAATTTAATTGCTTGGTCTGGTTGTGTCAGGCGGGATGTAGACACCTCCATGTTCCTCAGAACAATCGCCATCCCTGAGACCTTAAATGGTTAAAATATATGGGAACTTGGGCTTGAGTGTTGCTTATGTGTCTTGGATGTCCTAACCATTGCAGGGTAGGACGGGCGGGTAGTCAGTCTTATTTATTGTATATCGATTGTCATTCCTTGCATGCAGATACTTGATGTGTGTCTTAGTTCGTCATGTTGTGTTCGTCGTTGTATGCATCATGTTCGTTGTCGGGTGGTGACGCAGAGTCGACAGTGTTTATTTCCCTTGTACACATGCACACACACATTATAAAAAAAAAATTCACTTGTTATATGAGGTTCGTCGTCGTAACGAGGAGGATCGTTACAGGAATTTACAACTACAACAAGGATTGTAGGAGCAGTAAACTCACTTTGATCCCTATGTAATTTTCCCACAAAAATAGCATGCTACAAGCCTAATATCCTACTTATTCATGAATTTATAGCTCCAATAAAATACCCACAAAACCCACTATGGATCTCTTCAAGCTCAAGTCCAACACACTCATCAAACTCTTGATGTCCCAAAAAATTGATTGTAAAAATTGTCTACAATACCTATTCGAATTCTTTTACCCATGCATATTGACTCTCACATTCCCCAATGTTGATTGTATTCAACCCCGTGCTCTCAATAACTATGTGAGGTGACTTTTCAAACCAAGCCTCTTACATGTATTCCATTATTGGGGCTTTGATACATTCAAAAGGGAAAAAAAGGTTAATACAAAATAATAATTCTAGGAAACTAGCATGGGATTAATAGACTTGGGTAATTCCCCTTAAATCCATCTATGCCCCATGACTTGATGGGTCATGTCCATATATCATATTTACATTATACATTTAAATCATAGATTAAAAATAGGGATGCTATATTTCTACTTCCGAATATGAGGTAGATGTGTACTTCATTCAATGCCTAACATTAAGATATTTCAATGCCCATGTTAAATTAAATATTTTTAATATCAACTTTATATATATATGGAAACATGAAAGGGAGAGTATATATTATTAAACAAAAAAAAATGTCTTATAATATCTACTCTCCCTTTCGTGTTTCCTTTCATGGTATTCGAGTGGGACTGGGATTGACTCCCTCACTGGAGGGCCCAGGGAAATGGAAACATGTGAGAGTAATTTTATGTAGAAGTAGATGATCATAGGAGAGTATATGGTTTATTGAGAAGTGATCACTACAATTTTTCTATGAGAGTGGAAGATTAGACTGTTTGTAGCTTCTTGTGCATTCAGTTTGTGGAATGTGTGTAGTTTTGTGCTTGTTTTTATGTCAAGCTGTGATTCCAATTAGGGATGTGATGGTGGCTGTTGGAATGGGAACCCAAACTATGAATACGATCGAGCATTAGGACATTGTGAAATAAGAAAAGAGCACACAGAGAGACCGACGTGTAGGAGAGTGAGCTGGTGTGATATTGCTCTGATACCATATTGGGAAATGGGAGAAGGAGAGTATATATTATCATTACACACCAAAATTGTGTATGAGTGCTGTATTGAAAAAATAAATAGAGTAAAAGTAAATACATGAATATGATCTCAAGATAGACAATTACCTTGATCCACCAGTTGAGGAAATATATCAACCTCACAACAAACTAGGAAGCATCTAGTTGGGGAGAATCTCTCAAGTCCAACTAGTTCCATCCACTTCCCAAACACTAGGAACACACACCCTCTACTTAGAAACAAAATCTACCCAATAATGACCATTAATTTAATATTGTGTTTCTCAATTGACCTAGATGTGTAATTCCTTCAATGCTTAATATGGAGATGAGATATGGAATTTAAAAAAATATTGATAGTAAAATAATATTTCAATGTGAGCCATAATTAAAATATTTCAACGTCCTTGTTAAGTAAAATATTTTTAATATCAACGTTATATATGTAGCAGTTGAAATTAAAAAAAAAAATATTATGGTTCAAACATTTTAATGGTTTGTTGATTAATATGAAGTAGATTTGTAATTTTTCTATGTGCCCAACACAGAGTTTATATATATATAATTTGGATCTATCATGAGTGAAGAAGAATCAAATCTCTAGAGGTGAAAGAGTTGCCTCAAGTTTTAATCCCTCGCTCTTTTTGTCCCACCAGCCCACCCAAAATTCTTTCCTATTTATTATTATCTTTTTGACCCTCATGAAAATCCACTCGAAAAGATCTTGCAGCCTCTCATTCCAATTTTTTGCAAGAAACGACACACCTCTAACTTGTCATTCAGCCTTCAGTTTTTTAGTTAGAGGTAAACAAATATAGTAATCTTATACACATTTGTCTCATTAAATATAGTAATTTTATGCAAGGTAAAAAAATCAATACTTGAATTAATAATATTATAACATTCTTCAAATTTAACACACCATAATTTTCATCATCGTTGAAATAATGTACATGGCATAATAGAACTTATGTATTATTCAAAACAAGCCTTACAACTAATACACGATAAAATGAAATGATAGAACCATTGGGCTTTCCACAACCCAATCTCGTTAAAACTTGATAAGATCAATAAGTACAAATCCCTAATTAAAAGGGAAAAAAAGGTACAATATAAAAAAAATGCAAGAGCCTATCTAAGCTTGATCCTAAGAAGCTCTAGAGGAAAATTCTAATCTGCAATACTAAAGAAAATAATATTATTCCCTTAAGGGACTCAAATTCCTACCTTAAAAGTATTTATGTGTTCTTTAATGCCATGAACACCATTCCTATTATTCCTACAGAGGATGAAGTTTTTTCTTTGGATGAAATAGAGGTCGGGGTTAAGCAACTTGAAAATGGGAAAGCTAAGGACATTGAAGGATACCGAGCTTAAACTTTTAAAATCAGAGGGCATATCCTCATCCCTCATATACACAAGATCTTCAACTTAGCAGTCAAACAGGGCTTCCCTAAACCCTGGGCATAAAGCCTCATTGCTCCTATTTTTAAAAATGGTGATAGAAATATTCCCTCTAATTATAAGACCATTATGATTAGCCAAATTTTAGCCAAGCTATACAAAATTAGGGCTTCCCTAAACCCTGGACATAAAGCCTCGTTGTTCCTATTTTTAAAAATGGGGATAGAAATATTCCCTCTAATTATAAGACCATTATGATTAGCCAAATTTTAGCCAAGCTATACAAAATTTTTTTGGAAAAGAAGATTAGCCTATGGCTGAAAATTCATGGTAAAAGAGCTAAAGGTCGAGCCAAATTTAGGAGATATCATTCAACCAAGGACCATCTTGTTACCTTTAGGATCATTGTAGAGGAGTTCCAGTACAATTCTAAGACCAATCTTTTGTGTTGTTTTGTTGACCTTATAAAAATTTTTGACATAGTTCCCAAGAAAAACCTTTGGGATAGATTGGAAGATATAAAAGTGCCTTTCGAGTTGAGGGATACCGCAATAAGGTTTTATGAGAACGTTATTTCAAATTTTAAGAACACCGAGGGATGGTTGAAAGAAATTAACCACAATATCAGAGTCAAGCAAGGTTGTCCCTTGTCACCTACCTTTTTTGGCATATACATTGACAAGTCAGAATATTGTTTGGAAGAAGCAGGTTGTGTCGACTGAAATCTCATGGGTATAGTCATCAATATTCTTCTTTATTCTGATGATATTGTTCTTATGGAGAGGATTCCCCATGATCTTGGAAAGAAACTAAGAATTCTCAAAAATTGTACTTATAATTATTGATATTTATTATTAATATTAATATTGTATAGATTTGTAAAACATTACTAAATTTTTATCAGTATTTAGATATTGTAATTTTAGATATTCATTTATATAAATTATAAATGATTGAATAAATATATTATTCACTTTCTGTTTATTAGAAAGATTAATACTATAATTTTAGATCTTGTAATTTTATTTTAAGTATGTTTTATTTAGTTATATATACTATTAAATTTACATTAATATTTTTTAATAATCTTTTAATCTAAAAACTTAATCTTATGGTTAGCAATTGAAGATGTTGCATATTCTTAGTCAAATCAATGAATGAGATTTATTGTTCATAACTTCCTTGCATTTATGAATGCATCTGTTAACATGTTTACTTTTTCACATTTACCTAATCATATTAAGAAATTACCATAATGCCATATGATTGACACGTTTAGATGATTAACAAGATATCTGTGCAAATTTTTATTTCCAATTTTGAATAATTAACAACAGATTGGGATGTGAATGGCCTAATGCCACGTTTAGAGTGGATTGGAGTGTGAATGGCCTAATTCCACTTTTAGAGTGTGAATTATGGAGTGTTGGAGGGTGAACCGTCGGGGACACAGACTCTGTTGCACATCTGTGGAAATCCATTGGAGGGTGAACCGTCGGGACATAGACTCCATTGCACATCTGTGGAAATCCGTAAACTACATGGATACTATGCAACAAGAGTGGCATCTTGCCAAGGGGAACGATATGAGATAATAATGCTTCATGAATACAAATGACCATTTTTTTATTATTTAAACCAAATATTTCATAATAATTGGTCTTCTTGTTTAGATTAATACAACCACATAGATAATGGTCGCTCAATAGCTCTAAGGATCGCTAGGGTTACTTTCTATAAGTGCTTATCAATGTTCATACCACATTTTATGCGGTTGCGCTAGTTACTATTCTTTTATTATTTACCTTGTAGTTTTGTTTATATTCTAATTGCATTTATTATTACTTAATTTTATTTATCTCCATCTTAGAAAATAATCATGAATCTTGTATCTTAATGATGATGATGAATAAATTCCACTAAGACTGAATTGGTTTCTCGGACCTTAAGACTGTAAGTGATTACTTGCGATTCTAAACCATACTTTTGTTGACTTGAGAGGATTAGGAAGGTTGGTAGTGTGAAAAATATTTTGAAAATGAGATCTAATATGGGTATAGGGTGGACAATCTAAGAGAAAGTGATTTTCAGATTCAACCTTCTTAGTTTCACAAAGGTGACACACTCTTTCATCCCATGGTGTTTTAGGAATTGATCAACTCTCAGTTTCACTATGGAGCTCGTGAGAAATTGTTCTTATTTTTTCTTTACACTTGGAAAAAGAGATAGATAATTTGGATCTTCTAGATTAGGGTTGATTACATCCTTATAATACCTTAATTTTTTTTTCCCTCTAACTCTTTATCACACCACATTTTCTCCTTAAATTTTGAATTGATGATATTTTTAACAGTATCCTTATTTTGCAAAATGGTGTCTTCCATGATTCCCCAATAGTTTAGCCAAGACTGGGCATCTTTATGCCATCCTCGCTTGAGTTGATGGTGGTTACCACTGGATTTTGAAGCAATTTTAGGAAGCCTGTTGTCTTCCATGTTGTTTAACTTGTTCTTGTACATCAGGTATCTAGTAATAGTCGTGCTCTCAATGGAGGAAAGACTTGCCTCTAAGAGGAGGATGGGATAGGGCATATTTCCTTTAATTTTGAGATTACAGGTTATAAAATTCTTTTGTATTTTCTCTATAAATTATACTTTAAAAATTATCAATTTAAAAAATTGTACTTATAATTATTAATAATAATTATTAATATAATATTAATACTAATATTAGATATTTATTATTAATATAATATTAATATTAATATTGTATAGATTTGTAAAACATTACTAAATTTTTACCAAGTATTTAGATATTGTAATTTTGGATATTCATTTATATAAATTATAAATGATTGAATAAATATTATTCACTTTTAATTTATTATAAAGATTAATAATATAATTTTAGATATTGTAATTTTATTTAAGTATGTTTTATCTAGTTATGTAAACTATTAAATTTACATTAATATTTTTTATAATTAAGTTGAAAGGCTTATACCTATTGGATATGTGCATAATTAATGATCTAAAAACTCAATTTTATGGTTAGCAATTGAAGATACTTGCATATTTTTAGTCAAATCAATGAATGAGATTTATTGTCCATAACTTCCTTGCATTTATGAATGCATATGTAAACCTGTTTATTTTTTCACATTTACCTATTCATATCTGTATAAATTTTTATTTTCAATTTTGAATAATTAACAACGGATTGGGATGTGAATGGCCTAATGCCACTTTTTTTAGAGTGGATTGGAGTGTGAACGGTCTAATGCCACGTTTAAAGTGTGAATTATAGAGCGTTGGAGGGTGAACCGTCGGGGACACAGATTCCGTTGCACATTTGTGGAAATCCGTTGGAGGGTGAACCATCGGGGACACAGATTTCGTTGCACATCTGTGGAAATCCGTAAACTACATGGATACTATGCAACAAGAATGGCATCTTTCCAAGGGAAACGATATCAGATAATAATGGTTCATGAATACGTCTACAATACGACCATTTTTATTATTATTTAAACTGAATATTTCATAATAATTGGTCTTCATGTTTAGATTAATAAAATCACATAGATAATGGTCTTTCAATAGCTCCAAGGACCCCTAGGGTTACTTGCTATAATTAACCACATTTTACGTGGTTGCCCTAGCTAAAATTCTTTTATTATTTACCTTGTATTTATGTTTATATTCAAATTTCATTTATTATTACTTAATTTTATTTATCTTCATCTTAGAAAAAAATCATGAATTGTGTATTTTAATGATGATGATGATGATAATGATGATGAATAACTTACACTAAGACCAAATTGGTTTCTCGGACCTTAAGATAGTAAGTGATTACTTGGGATTCTAAACCATACTTTTGTTGACTTGAGAGGATTAGGAAGGTTGGTAGTGACAAATATTTTGAAAATGAGATCTAATATGGGTATAGGCTGGATCGTGGCTCTCTCTAGAAGTATAAACATACTCAAATAAACCACGCCAACATGTAGGCGATCGCGTAGTCACCATGGCTTTGTCTTTGGGAGTTGAAATAATGATGATGTATAAATATTTAGTACACTCACCTGTACTATATATTTGCCCATCGCAAATAAGGAATAGAGAATATATTTGTTTTAACTATCACAATAAAGTATCTTCTTGTATGGCTTCCAATAAAGTATCTTCTTGTATGGCTTCCTCGAGATCTAAGAAAATAAAATATAAAATTTTGGAAATCTGTACTGTAAAGGTTTTTTTGTTAATGATTCTTTTTATATTTTGAATAAATTAAAATATAAAAAAGATAAAATATTAAAGATTTGGATTATTAATAGTTTATATTTTGAATAAATCAAAACATAAAATATTAAAGATTTGAATTATAATAATAATTTATTCAGGGATTTGATTGGTAAAGTTTATGGGGTTTTCCATGATTCCTCAATATTTTGCAAAATGGTGTCTTCCATGATTCCCCAATAGTTTAGTCAAGACCGGACATCTTTATGCCATCCTAGCTTGAGTCAATGGTGGTTATGACTCGATTTTGAAGCAATTTTAGGAATCCTCTTGTCTTCCATGTTGTT
>CBVK0100247061.1:0-15475 GCA_900067695.1 Picea abies | reverse complement strand
ATAATGTTGGCACAAATTTCAAGATAAAAAGATGTAATTAATGCACTGCATTGTGGGAAAGAGTGCATTGAAAAAGCACGCCACCCTATTTTAGAAAAAAGAGTAAGCTAAAAATGCAACCTTTTGAGTTTCTGATGGCCGCATAGGTCCCATCCTCCGACGCATTGACGTTTGTGCCTCGCTCCTGCGTAGATCTCCCCGTTCGGGCTGTTCGCCGTTTCCGTTTCTCAGCCTTTCGTTTGATGGTAGATGGATGTATGCATGCGATAAATGGGCGGGCTTCATTTCAAATTTGAAGCGCGAGAGAAAGGCTTGAAAGGCCGAGGCCCATTTCTTTCACGAGTTGCAGGTGGGGGAAGTCCACCACGGCCGCTGTGCGTGGCACAGTGAACTGCCATTCCTAAAAATCTATGTTCACATAGTCTTTCATTGATGGTTTCGCCCTGCTCTACTCTGCTCTCATAAATCCATTTCTCTTACCTCGATCCAGTCACAGATCTATTCAGGCCCAATTTTAGTTCATGAGCATTGACCTCACCAATGTTGTACGCCCCAACTTTCTCCATTGGGTTTTGAAGTAAGGAAGTAAAGGCTTGTTTTTATCCATATGCAGCTATAAAGAAGGCCCAGATGGCTTTGCAGGGAAATGGGCAGTTTCCACTGTGCTGCAAGAATGGCTTGTTGTGCCATCCAGACTGGCACACTTGTCCGCCATTAATGCCGCCATTTAAGAATGGCTTGTTGTGCCATCCAGACTGGCACACTTGTCCGCCATTAATGCCGCCATTTGCAGGTTCCATTAAGTCAGCACCACCCCATTCAACAACAGGCTCCGATTTCTCCATTTTGGTGATAACAATATTAGGCATATTAGCCACTGCCTTTCTAATCATAAGGCTACCACGCCATTGTAGCCAAATACTACTCTTGCAGCAGTTGGGATACACTCAGCCCTCAACACCCCAGTACACGGCATCCTCGAACGGAACCATGGGGTTTTAACGACGATGGGCTCAATGAATCAATGATCCAATCAATCCCGGTCTTCAAGTACATAGAGAAAGACCGTTTTATTGAAGGGAATGAATGTGCGGTCTGCCTGAATGAGTTTGAGGAAGAGGAAGTCCTTTGGCTCCTGCCCAAATGCAACCATGCATTCCATCTTCTCTGCGTCGATACATGGCTGGAATCACACTCCAACTGTCCCCTCTGTCTGGCTAATATTATGGGTTCTGGAGATGAATTTACCCTCTTCATCAGCATCAATAAATCGATAAGTTCCCCTGATCTGCAAAATACTATGAATGCAGAAATGACATTTACTAACCAGCCTGGATCTGAAAACGCAGAATCCACTACACTCGATGTTGGCACAAGCATAAGTATCAATATTAAGGAGCAGAAGGATAATGCCATAGCCAAAACTCCAGTGCCCAAAAGCTTAAAACACAACAGACCAGTCAGCGATTTTGCAGGCAATATGCAACGATCAGAAGTAAATCTGAAAAAAACAGTTGTGTGAAGAGCCATTGCAGGCAATGAGAAGATCATTCTCAATGGATTCATCATCGCATAGACATTGCATAGATCTCCATGAGCTTGATCAAGTGATGTGTAGTACTAGTGCTGGTTCAAGTAATATGATGAAGAGATCCTTCTTGTTCTTTGGTAATAGCAGAGGTAGATCAAATGCCATTCTTCCTCTATGATCATAACAGCTTCCTAATTCATTAGTACTGGTGTGAGATGCTTGCATTGATGTCATCGGGAGTGTTTTAATTAGCTCGGGGAAATTTTCTGTGAAGACCACTGATGGTTTTCTGAGAGTTGTAAAGTTGTTCTCCACAGAGAATTTTTCTTTTTTGTTTTCTCGGTAGGATAATAGATGGGTTTGGGTTGTTTTTTTATGTATTCTTGCATCATCTATGCTTAAAATCTGTACACAATCTGTACACAAAATCCATAAGCTCAATATGTCCTCTATTTGATCTCAAAGCCCAAATCCCACATGTTTTGTAGTTGTCGTTTCTCCTTTTATCTGCAATTAATTATAACAAGTATTTCTTACATATTTTGGACTTAATTTGTTTAAAAAATTATCTGTTTTCACTTGTTAGGCATTGGTTTATAGATCGTTGGTACTAGTCTGGAGTTCACTTGTTAGGCATTGGTTTATAAATCGTTGGTACTAGTATTTCTGGAGTTATAGTAGCAGTGAGCAGGATTTGAATTTAATTTTGCTTAGATAATTTGAACTTAATTTTTTTTAGATAATCCAATCAATTATGAATTCCTCTATATCTAAAAATATATAAACAAACTTTTTGTTAACCTTGGATTTGTCATGTTTCACAACACATATTGGTTCTCACTGACTTATAATTATGAATTCATCTATATCTACAAATATATAAACAAACTATTTGTTAACATTGGATCTGTCATATTCCACAACACATATTGGTTCTATTACTGACTTATAGTGAGAGACTTTTTAAGTTTAATTTGTCAATGCATTCCACCAATTTATTTGAGTTTACCATTAAAATAGTATGTATGTGAGGGGACTTGTTCGATATTAACTTTGATATAGTATGTGTGAGGACTTATTCAATATTAATCATGTATCATCTATGCTTCAAATTTGAACACAAAATCCATAAGCTCAATATATTTATCCATTTGATCTCAAAAACCACATGCATAAGAGTAGTTGCTTCTTATCTTATATGAAATTAATTGTAACAATTATTTCTTATAGAGTTTTGATCTATGATTGATTTGTGACAAAGATTTTATGTTCTTTATTCAAAGTTTGCATGGAAAAATAATATAAAAGAGCAATAATAGAATTACTACATTATAAATATAATAATGCAAAATGCATACAATGTAGTTTTTTTTTTTTCTAAATATAAAATGTAAGATATAAAGAAAGATTGACTTGAGTTATAATAGACAATAATATGAATGGTTGTTACAAGGTTTTCTTCTTTCTCTTCTAAAAAATTTTGGTCATTCACATCTCTCATGTATGGAACAATAAATATAATAGGAATGCAACTTCTTCCTTTACTTACGGCTCAATATTTAACATGTCATGATAATCATTAAAATTTTGTCAACTTGTGGGAGGCATAACTTTCTCATGTAGACTCTGATTGTAACACCCATGTTTCCCCCAACTTGTAATTAATCATTAATTATGATCACCATGCTATGGCATGAGAACAATGTAAATATATTAATGTTTAGATTGTCAATAATTGACTGTGGGGGTGAAGCCTTGAAGTATCGACCATGATATCACTAGAGGAAAAGAGTGAGAAAACTGTGGAGAGGGTCCATTATGTCAAAATGACCTAAATTTCTCCTTGCTAAAATAATAAACCTCATCTTGATCCCAAGGAAAAATCTGTTAATGAGAAAAGGACTAGTGGTTGAACAATCAACTACCCCAATGAGTGCGTAGTCTAGAGCATTGGCATTTTTATCTCCTCCGAAGAGAAGAAGTCTCACCTGAAGCGCAACTAAGACAAAAAGATAGGGAAGGGAAAGGAGAATACTTAGGTGGGTTCCCAGAGTCTTCAAAATTCACCATGACCTTGCTCAAGATAGGCTAACCCCAGAAAAGATCTAAACTTATTCATAACTTGAAATAAAGAAAGTCAAGTTGCGATAACATTTGTAAACAGAGACGAACACATTGAACTCGTCAAACATAAAGAAGTACTACAAAAAGACAATTAATAAGCATACACACATAATGACAGAATAATTTCAAAATTTTGGGTCCTTCCATATGTATTATCAACAAAGATTCTCGAATACAATCTCAGAGATACAATGAGTACTTTGTTACAAGCTTCTAGCTCCGGACTCATGTCACAGAGCTCTATCTACCCTTTTCCCCAAAATTGTATACAAATGACAATCATAAAAAACTTTAATCTGTCTATGCCCTCTATACAATCTATGACAAAACCCTACAACCAACCAACTACACCAAACCATACCCAACCCTTTCACAATAATATGCATCTCATATATATAAGTTGAGTGGGATCTTCTAGCTTTAGGCTTTGCATTCTTTCTTGTTCTTGTTCTATTGTAAGTGCTTTTTCCTCGCTGGTGTTGCGTTGTCTCTTTTCACAACCATTTTTGTTTCTTTGCTTGCTCCACTGTTTAGCTCTTGTGGCTTGTGCAATTCGTGTTTAAAAAAAATTGGGGTTGTAGTCCTCCTTGCGCAACTTCAAACCAAAAATGAAGGGCCCAACAGGCTCCGACCACAATCCTTGACTCGCCCTCGAGTCAAGTACTTGGTTCTTTCACGGCTTCTAGGAATGCCTGTTGCTTTCCTTTGTCCTCCTTCTCCACTTTTCTTTCATCTTCTGCTTGAGCTTTTCTTTCTTTCGCCTCTTCAAACAAAGGGCCCAACTCCGAGACCAACTCTAAGGCCTGCTTCCTGACTTCTTGAAAACCCCCAATTTTATCCTGCCACTTCCTGGCAAGGAGCAATGCTTCGACTACGAACTGCTAAGTCACATTTGTGATGCATCCTTTAGGCTTGGATGCAACCAGAGATTTCCATTCATAATCAACTATAGCATCTACCTAATGCATCTGCATGTACACTGTCTGAACGATATGTTGAAATTTGCACAACACTTTCTTGGCTACTGATTGTGCTTTAAACAAAGCATTCATCTCATTGTCTTCTTGCTGGATCTGATCGAATTTCTCTTGTCGCTCTAGCGGATGCATGGTGACCACAAATTCTTCATTGAACAACTAGATTCTTGCACGCACCTCCTCCAGAGTTTGGTTGCACCTTGCAATAAATCCCATCCAGTCATTGACTTCGCAAAATATCCTTGTGCATTAGGTTGTGCACTTATTCACATCCAAGTATTTTTATTAGTGCCCATCAGCATAATCCCACTCATGTAGGATTGGCTATCATTTCCCAAAAGAAATGATAGGCTTCCTCTACCACAAACTAGCATGATTCAATCTCATTGAGTAAAATCCCAACTGAATTTTAATCTACATCATTCTCCTCAATGAACTTATGTAGATAATTTTCGTATGGTAGTGATACTCTCATCAAGCTCATTTTAGCCTTGGTAAACTAGTCTTATGACTATTCTCTGACCCCTCCAGGCCTGTGTTTGAATCATGATCTGCTAGATAGGGTAGGGTAGTATTCCCTCTCCCTTAAAGTTTTCTAAGAAATAAAATCACTTGACTCTTTTGTGAGCCCAAGTAGGCCAAGTGTTGTTTCCATGCTTTGATACCAATTTGTAACACACCCAACCCCTTAAATACCTTTTCAAAGATGGGGCATCAAAATTACGCTTTCCTCCATCATATTGAATCATCTTCTCAAGGTCTCCATCACCTCCTGCTTGTCAAGATCTTTCCAACCACTGTCGCCATGCTCAAATCCAAACTCTGGATTGGAATTTATGCGCTTCCAAAGTTTTTTGAGCTTCATTGGTTAAAGACCACATGGCACCCATGTGGGTTCATCTCATTCGTACTATCCTGAGGTTCCCCGAAGCCCCAAAGCTCCCTAACACTCCTACATCCATGGTGGAAATCCATCCATTGTTAAATCAACCGACGAGACTTCGTCCTTGTTCGATGTACATGGTTACAATAATTCAACATTCGGTGCTTCAGAGTTGAACACCCCTTTTCTTTCTACATGCATATCCTATGGAGTCCTAAAATCCCAAACGCCTGAAGAATCCCAGAATCTTGCCATGTGGCTCTGGCCTTCAGCGCTTTTGGATCATCTAAAATACTGTACCCCAAACCCCCGGAGTTCCAAATTCCCGGACTTTCGAAGGGTCCACCCTCACACGTGGTGGCGTATTAAATGTAGAGGCAAGGACAGGTGGGTCTTGAGTACTCCACCCGCTAATAGGTCAAGCAAATATGTGTTAGGTGGATGACACACGAAAAGGCAGAGATGCAACATGGCCCCATCAATGGGTGACATGTGTCACATTCTAATGGGCACATAGAGTCTACGAAAAGTATGAATCAAGGTGACACGTGGCACATCAAACGTGGGTCCGCGTCACCCTGGGTGACATCAGCATGCCACGTCACTCTAGACTAACATCCTTTCAACACCCCTTAGATCTCACGGTCCAGGTGTGTCCATATAGATCCATAGATCTACGGCCTTCGTTACTTCGTAACTTCGGCATTCGAGGAATCCGTCGTGTAACTTCCTCTTTGATCTCAGAGTGGTCAGCATCAGTTGACCACGATCTAGATCTAAATGTCATGGGAGATCCCGATTTCCCTCAGATCAATGATTCGCGTTAATTCGTGTGTTCGACATTCGGGGGTTCTACCCGCTTAATACTTCTTTTCTCCCAGAGTAGGACTTCGCCAAAGTGCTACACGTGAATCCTTCCACATGTGGATCAGACGGTTAGGAGGGGTTATTAATGGAGTCTCCAGATTCATGGCTCACAACTCTAGCTTAAGGGTCCCTTGGTCTCAATATTAGGCTACTCTTAGAGGGACACATGTCAACCCGAAACCTGTTGGAAAGATACGTGGCACATGCGTCAGGTCATCGACATCTCTTTTCTCTGCCATAAAGCTGCCACACATGGCATCACCTTTTCTCAACACGTGGACCCCCATGTGCTCTTGATGTTATACGCGTGTCCCCACGATCAGACGGCTAAGAGGGATCCCGAAGGATCTGAAGATTGACGATCCACAATACTTCTCAACTCCGACATTTAGGGGTTTTGGTGATATAACACCTCTGTTCTCCTGAAGTGGTCAACACCAGACTGATCACGACATCAATCCATCAGTCAGGGGAGACACCAAATACCCTTAGATATATGGCTTGCATCACTACGCGACTGAGAAGATGATTGGGGTTTAATAAAGGGACAAATCCCACAATTACGAGTAACTGCCAGCCAACCACTGGTCATCTGTCAACGTCCTACAGGTCACCTTCGATGCATTTGGACGTGCATTGTTCATTCGTCCCGGAGTCCCAAACAAATTAACTCCTTTTTTAGTGTAGAGAAGGGTTCCATTGACCTGGTCCTATGGAACTTTATCAAGCTCTAAAAGCTACACCCTTTAACTCCTAGCCAAGATTCGAATTAAGGCCATGGGCATGAGCTCGTGGTAACTTGTACAACTGGTTTGAAGGGAGCGCCCTCCAATTCATAGAACTTAAGTTCTAAAACATGGGGAGATATTTTCGAACCAACCTAGTGGCCAAGCTTGTCACCTTACACCCATTCTAATGCAACAACTTACAGAAGAGCAGTAAGCATTATAACCATTAATTTCACAAAAAGCACAATTAATCACAATTGAAGACATTAAAATCATGCATTTCAATCTAAGTGCATAGGGTAAACAAAATATTTATATATTATAGTCGATCACCAACCAAGTGACTGTGGGATATCACCTTTCCACCCAACCATAGGCTTAGAGGCATTCATTCTTAGCACTCTGGCCACCCCTGTGCCAAGCCATGGTACTCCTAGTAACACTAGGTTCAACTTCCCATAGTGTGTGACGTCAAGGTCAACTCCCTTCACATGTCCTCATGTGCTCTCCACATGGAACATGTCCTCATGTGCTCTCCACAAGGGACATTAGGCTATCCCTTATTGAATAAGTGTCCTCACAGATCAACACACGTATCCCTTCTTGGATAAGTGTCCCACGTATCCATTTTTGGATAAGTGTCCCACTTATACCTTCTCGGATAAGTGTCCTCACAGATCAACTCAACTCAGTCACAGAGGAGTACAATCTGGAGAATGTCTAACTGAACTAACCAAGATTTCTTGTGCTTACTCCTTTGTAAGTGAAATCTTTCAACAGTGTTAGATTTTATGTAACTATGGCTAGCTCCAAAATCAATTAAAACTGTTATGGGACAATTATCAATCATACCTTCTATCTCAATCATCGGGGACTGGTATCATGTTTGTTTGTTGTCCAAGGCTGAATAAATCCTTGACATAATTCCTCCCATATCTTCCACGGTTTCAGCCTCTTGAATATTGTGGATAGTCCTCATTCTTTCACCCTTGTGACAACATTCCCTGTACAAGTGATCTCCCTCACATCCCCAATGCTTCATGGGTTGTTTCCTTAGCCTTTTCCCAAAATAATCTATTGTCCCATGCTCATTATGGACTGACTTCAACCTTATTGATTTTCTTGGGAGTTGTTTCTGAAAAATGGTGGCTTAAAACTTTTCTACCTTTTCTCTTTCTTACCTTTCATCTTGCCATTCCATGTTTTTTGAAATAATGGCCTCCCTCTGCTTTGCTCATAAATATATTTTTCTCCCCTTATGGCCTACTCCAAAGTCCTAGGGTTATCATAGTGTATCTTGTCAGTATAGAAAGAAGGTATCCCACTCATGAACCTTTGAATTTTTACCTTCTCATCCTTTATGAATCCAACATAATTCAATAATTCAAAGGATATTTTCTTGTATTCATCCATTGTCATGCTTCCCAGCTTAATTTCAAAGAAATATTTCATTTTCCTTTCATAGTAATGCTCGGAAAATATTTCTCTTGGAAATATCCTTTGAACTGGCTCCCTGAGACCCTCTTCTCATCAAGGTGTTTGGCTTGATTAAGTTGATCCCACCGCATGGTTTTCTTTCCTTGCAAGTGGTTGGTTGCAATTCTGGTTTCTATCGAGGGGTAATCATTCAACTAGAAATATTTCTTCATTTCCAACAATTAGGCCTCGACCTCTTCTCCCTTTTGATGCTCACCATTGAAAGTTGGTGGCTTGATTTTCTTGAATTCACCTTGCAAAATATCTGACTCGGGTCTTCTCCGCTGCCTCAGTGACAGGAGACACACTTGGGATGCTCCCTGAACCTAAAATGCATGATATCTCCTAGTGGAAGTCATCCAGCCCAAGGGATTTCTCATTAGTGATCTCTTTGAGGTAAGCAATCAACTCATGAATGAAATGGAGTGATCACATGCCCTTTTATGTTCCTTAAATGATTTGATGGGAATTGTGTATATTATTATGAAGAACATAATAATACTTATATATATTGTTGTGAGGAACATTCTTGAACATTACATATAATATTCATTATATTCTCTTCAACATTACATACAATGTTCATTATATTCTCTTGATGGGAATACCATCAAGGAATATTTTTTGATATTAATTATATTCTTCCATATATAACTTTGCATTTAAATATATATCTATGCAAATAGAAAAGGGATCAATTAAATGAATGTGATCAATCCATTTCATTATATGATATCACTATTGTGCTCAAAGAGATGGCTGATGAAAAAGACCCGGCTTGACGAACTCCCATGTGACATGGGACTTTTTTGGGATGGACCAAATACGAGTATATAAGAAGCACTAATCCAACATTCTCTCAATGTAGAGATTAACTAAGGGTTTATCAAATTCATTCCTAAGGGAAATCACCCCAATCTTATCACTACAAAAGACCTATGCCTTGTGCTTGAAGTATATTGTGCATAATATTGTGTATCAGAGTAAGTGAATTTCATCCGATGATAATATATTGTGGATAATGTCATAGCAGTTTGGGAAAGTATGGAATGAGTCCAGACTTTAATGTTGGATTCCTTCTTTATCAAAATCAACTTTGAGAAGGATTATGATAGGGTTGAATGGTTTTTTCATAATTTCCATGAGTAAATCCCCTTAGGTTTGCTCACTTACTCATATATGTCATGGAAATCCTATTTTTAAAAACCTTTGATTGTCTTTCCACTAATTAATATAAGTCTAAAAAGGTGCAACATTTCCAATCCATCGGGCGAGGTTGCCCACTCACTCCAACCTTGTATGTATTGGTTGTGAAGGTGTCAATGGGATACCTAACAAATAAAAAGCTAGGCTTTGGCCTGATTAAGAGGATTCCCCTTCCTAACTCAGGTGTAGGATAGATAGTCAACGACCACTTTGTAAGTAAATCCATTCTTGATGTTCTAGAAAGTAGGTCATCTTAGGAAAACACTATGGATTGTGTGGACATTTTTTTCCTTTTCTTGAATTCCAACAGTCAATGACAAAAATATTCTTATTATCAACAAATACCTAAGCTAGCCCTCGACTAATTATCCAATCAAGTCTAGGCATAGATGTAACCAAGCCAAGTGTTCAAATTATTTGGGAATACCCTTTCCCTTTCATGTCCTCCTTAAGGAACTATGGGAGGTTGTTGTGTAGAGGGTGGAGAGGAAGATTGATAAATGGATGATAATCTTTGGCTTTCACTGCTAGGTTTCATATATTCACCAAGATTCTAACCACCACCTATGTTTACTACTCCTCCTATTGGATCCCATCTAAAGTGGCCTACAAATGCCTTAAAATGACCTTAGAAATTTTAGTTGGGCCTCTGGCTAAGGCAAAGGCTTCTATATAACTATTTGGGATATTTGATGTATGTCAAGAGACATGGGGGGGGGTAGGCATAATCAAGACATGAATTCAATTTCAGGCTCTTTTTGCAAAATGGATGATTTGAGTTGTTACACAGAACATAGCATAGAAGGTATTTATCATACACCACATCATTGAAGGGTTCCTATTGGGTAATTAGGGCTAGCAAGGGTTATCCTTCTAGGCCATTCTCCTCGTCCTTGCCAAAGTCAAGATTGTTGGGACTTTTGTTAGTGACAATATTTGGAAATCCTTGGAGGGCATTGAGCCCTTCCACTCATGGAAGGAACCCTCACTTAAATCTTGGTTCTTTGTGAATGATCATTATCTCTAATGGCCTCCACTCTTCCTACACGATAGAAAAATGTTAGGCAAGATAACATGGTTCTTAGCCCAAAGATTGTTCAAGAAAGGCCTACAATAATCCAATGAAATTTATAATTCTCATACTCAAACATGGTTGGACTAGCCAAATATCAAACTGAATTTCCAATTGGACCACTTAGATAAATTTGTGGTAGAAGAGATTCAAGGCTTCATCCCTAATGATCTGATTCTTAAGTTGAACCTGCAAGGTCTAGGGGCTTGGTCATAGAGACCAAAAGTGGGGAAAAAAAACAACCTTTCTCAAATATAAGCCTAAGTTATGCTATCGATAGCTATTCCCAAGGGCGATGTTATTGCATTGATTGAACAACCACTGGAGAGTTGAATCCAAGGAAAAGACCTAGCTATTTCCATTGCAAATCCCATGGAAGTAAGTGTTAGAACTAAAGAAAACAATGCTTAACTAGTTTCTAATAATGGGAGGACCTCCAATTGAAAAAATACTAGCAAACTTAGGGTTATTGAACTCGTGATGCCCATAATGTGGAAGCCCTAAAACCATGAAACACATCTTCTAGTTATGCTCTCTAGCTAAATCAACATGGGATTAGGCGGGAACTCTTTTTTAGTGATCTACCTTGAAGTTTCTATCTTTTGGAAAGTTCCTTTCCTAGGGGATAGGTTACCTTGGGCCATTGGATTTAACTCAACCTCACTCCTTTCTTTGATTGAAGTTTTATTTCTTTCATATTTAAAAGGAAAAATGGTGTTTTATTTAATAACAACAAGGTTTCTTTAGTGCTTTCTCATGGTAAGACATCACAAGGTTTCTTTAGTGCTTTCTCATGGTAAGATATCACAAGGTTTCCTGTGCTTTCTCATGGTAAGACATCACAATAATTCATGCTAGTATGTACTTGCAAATAACTTGGCAATCTCAAAAAAATGATATGGAGATGAACCACCTAAAGCAATTGCTAGAGTTTTGGGGGATGTCCCCTGTATGATGAGTAGGGAGCCACCTACCCCCTCTTGACCCACTTTTCCATAGCCATAAAGGAGTTGTCGACATAGAGCCAACTAATTTGTTGAAGAGCACATTGTACCTACCGCTAATATGTGTGGCAAAGAACTTTTGACTTTGACATTGAATATATTTGAGGACCCAAGTCTCCAAACACTAAGATGGATGAGACCCACCTTTGGAAAGCCCTTTATTATATTTAGTTGGTTTCCCCCAACACACATTTGGAATTTTAAATTTTGGATCTAGTTTTACACTTTAAAAAAAATTAAAGCCATGCATATTTTTTCATATTAAAATCAAGTCAAATAACAAGTAACCTCAACACTACCTATGCCTAGGCAATGAACTAAATCAATAAACAACAAGAAGGTTTGAAGACTAAGGTTTGAAAACAACAAGTCAACAAGACAAGGTTCATATGTACAATGTTGGATGGAAGAAGGATTACTTTTATTCATCCACAAATGGCTCCTACCCCTCCCTATAACATTTGAAACCTGTAATTTGATGAGAACTAAACCCCACACAAACCAACTAATCTACACTGAGTAGTAAAATAAGATTGCTTATTGTCAACTTAGAAAACCTTCCAATTTTTTAACTTGTAAAGTCAAACAGGTTGTATGGTCCGCATAATGCATTGGGATACAAAAGTCCCTTTTTTTTTAAGTAACGACTAATAAACCCAAGAATCAAGCAAATAATGCGTCCACTGATGATGCACAAAATCCAGAACCACAAAGTTCTACGCTCTTCAAATTTCTATACAACATTCTTTAAGCATAGCCTTACAATATTTGGTAAGGTGGTACAAAGTAATTACTTGTGGAGTTAATGTTAAATATGGAAAAATGAGAAGGCAACTAGGCTTCAACTCAATCATAATATCTTTGTCAATAAATGTAGCCAACATCCTTGTCAAACTGGCAAATCTATTAATTGTGTAATTAATTTTATACATTAAATGACGTGAAGCCTGCAATAACACATCAAAGATAATGGCCAATAAAATTTTAGAAAAATATATATTTTTTATTATTTAAAAAATATATATATTGATTTCTTATGTTACATATTGGATATAGCACACAAATTTAAAGTCAACAATAAACTAACAATTTTATACTTTAAAAAAACATTGTTAAATTAACTCTCTAAACAATTTTATACTTTACAAAAATAATTGAAAACATTGTTAAATGAAAAATGTAATATATATATATATATATATATATATATATCCTTCTTAATTACATCAAAACTCTTAATTTTTCTTAGTTAAAAGTGTTTTTTAATGGACTTCATGATTCTCTCGGCTTGATGGACTCCATGACCCTCTTAATTTAATTATTGCTTGTAACTATATAACTTGTAAATGCTTTGATACCAAATTTAACCCCTATCTTAAAATGTTATGTAGTAATATACACAATTTATAACCCCTGTCATAGAATTTTATACAATAATATATACAATGAATATGGATAACAAAAACTTAAAACCTTTTTTTCCTTATAAAGTATATACATAAGGAACAAAGTTCATTCTTAACCAATTTTTATTTTTTACCCAATCACTTAGTTACAAAACTTTCTAACAACTCAGTTAATTAATTACGGTTAAATCATGCAACAAAACAACCCATCCACATTATATATCCAAACAATCTCTTAAGACATAAGACTATAAAGGATTATGAAACCCATAAGAAAAAACAACATTATATATATTTTTCTTATTTATCACTATCATTACTTAATAATAAATTAAGCATTGTAGTGTTTACTTATCATTACTTAATAATAAATTAAACAATGTAGTGTTTACTTAGGGGCCAACCATGTTTGCATGGATTAATTAACTAATTACTTTATAATATTATATATATTTACATATAATTAATAAATCTTTATAATAATAAGAACTAATTATTATAAGCATTTAAAAAGATGTTTGCATGGATTAATTAACTAATTACTTTATAATATTATATATATTTACATATAATTAATAAATCTTTATAATAATAAGAACTAATATTATAAGCATTTAATCTTTTTAATAGTGTAAATTTTACATATTTTTTTTAATTAAAAAAATACAATAATAATAATCAATTCCCACCTCTGTTTAGCACACAATAATTGTTTGGCGGTTAAAATATAATTTTTATTTAAAAATATTATCACCAAGTTGGGAGTTGGGTTTGATATAAGGCACAGACCTGTTTGACAACACATGTATTCCAACAAAGGATGAACACCTTCAGTAACCACTCACACAACCAGATCAAAGATCAACATACCGATGTTTTGACGTGGTAAAACCCTTACGGGGAAAAATCCACGGCCTCAGCCAACACGACCACTTGGAGCAGTTTATTAATGCAAAAGAAAAAGATTACAGAGAGATTTTACAAGAGAGCTTCTCACAATCGATCATCGACAAATGACCCTCCATGCACTTTAAATAGAGATCATAAACCGATCGGGTGTTAAGCCACAAATCAATGGCCATTAAGATCAAGGAGAATATGAACCGTCGGATCACTCTATGTCGGGAACATATCATGACCGTCAGATTTCCTAACTACAAATGCATACTAAAGAAACACACTAAGAAACACACTTTTACCTAACAACACATTAGACCAAGTAGATCTTAACTAACTCCTAAGTGTCTAAATATCCTAACNNNAACATCCCCCCTTAAGAACAACTTGGGATAGGATTGAAGGATTTACAATAGTGACACAATAGGAGAAGGAAGGAGACATTAGATTATATCCCCCCTTGATGACAACTTCTTGAACTCCTAACATAGATCGAAGTTTGGAAAACTTCGCTTCTGTAAGAGGCTTTGTGAAAATTTCTACAACTTGATCTTCTGTAGGGAAAAATAGCACTTCAATAACTTGATCATGAATGAGCTTTCTGATGAAGTGCATGTGTAGATCGATGTGTTTGCTACGTTGATTTTAAATTGGGTATTTGGTGAGCTTGATGGCACTCTAATTGTCACAGAAAAGGCTGGTTGGATGTTGTTGTTGGAATCCAAACTCTAAAAGAATTTGTCAAATCCATAAGGCTTCCTGACTTGCATTTACCGATGCTTGGTACTTTGCTTCTGTTGAAGAAAGTGCAATAGCATATTGTTTCTTACAGGCCAAGTGATAGGTCCTGAACCAAGGCTGAAAACATAACCTACAATAGACTCATGATCATCAGGGTCGTCGATCCAATCTGAATCAGTGAAACTAGCCAATAAAGGAGTCCCCCTTGAACTGTAATGTATCCCAAACCGAATTGTATCATGAACATAGCAAAGTATCCTTTTAGTTTCTTTCCAATGGCTTTCATGGGGTGTTTTCATATACTGGGAAACAAGACCAACAACAAAGGAAAGATCAGGATGGGTATGAGTCAAGTATAACAGGCTACCAACTAACTAACGGTATAAGGTGGCATCAACTTCGGGAAAAGTACAGGTGGCAGGAAGCTTGACTCCAGACAGGAAGGGAGAAGGGGTTGGTTTACAATCGTCCATGTGAAAATGATGAAGAAGGTCACAAGAATACTTAGATTGGGAAAGAGAAATTCCTTCATTGGTTTGCAAAACTTGGAGGCCAAGGAAATA
>CBVK0100247060.1:0-17615 GCA_900067695.1 Picea abies | reverse complement strand
AATTTCAGAAATATATATTAGATTTTTTAATTTCAGTTAGCTTTATTTCTTTTTCATAAATACAAAAAATCAAAAAAGAGACCCTTGGTTGTCTCAGGGCAGCAATCACATGAGTTTTGCAGGTTTTAATCAAATCTGTAGTTTGTCCATATTGTATATTTGTGAATAAGGAACATCATAGATGATAATTAGGTAGTTGATTTGAGTTATTATAATCATAGCTAGTATCTTGTATGTATAAGTAGTTAGTAATTTCTAGTTAGATTAGTGTAGTTAGTTCATGTTGCTTTATTAGTTTCTAGTTTCCCCTTTAGATTTCTTAGCTCAAATCATTTCTCTTTGGTTTCCATACGAGACCTTAGGGCAGCCAACGGAGCCGTTAAACTCGTTAGGGTGGTCCATTCCAAATGGCTTGGGTTATTAGACAACCCTGGACCGGTTCCACTCTCTTAATTGACGGACGGTCGTTTTCGCCCGTCAACAGGATCATAGGATACTCAGGGTTTAAAGACGATGTCAACAGGAGTATAAAATAATGAATGCCCCAACCAAGCGTGACATGGGTTTCTTTGCCAAGAAAATAAGTTTGCCAAGGGGGACGACAAAAAGCTATGTAAATGATGGAAACAAAGGCTTTTTGCAATTACCAAATGAATAAAGAATAATTTGGGATGAGTGTACATATACAGAAACGGGTGCCCCAATGCAATATGGCTTGGCCTATGAGGGTACAAGTTGCGTGGAGAATAGGTGGAGGGTGGGGGCCCCATAGGTGGGTTTCTATATGA
Source organism: Picea abies (assembly GCA_900067695.1). NCBI lineage: Eukaryota > Viridiplantae > Streptophyta > Pinopsida > Pinales > Pinaceae > Picea > Picea abies. The sequence goes on along the minus strand of CBVK0100247060.1, from coordinate 16,827 downwards.
GGTAAATGAATGGAGGGAAATCGACAGATGGGCAAACTTACTATGGATGAAATGGATGGTTAATGATACTGCGAAGGTGCAGTCAAAATAGACTCATGATGAGATAACCTGGGATTCCATTGGCCAATCTATCAAAATGAGGAGAAGCAGTACGTGGTTGATTCTCAAAAATGCATAAGACTATCGGGAGTCCCATCCATAAATGGTGGAAATTGCATGAGTGTCAAATTGCCAAGGGGGGATATGAATGGGAAAACTCATGTGGGGGAGAGTTCCACCGGGTGACAATACCAAAATGAAATGGAGGTGATAGTACTGTAGAGATGGATATAGGGGCCCTAAAGGCAAATGTCGGAGGGTATGACTCGAGATGCAGTTGAGATTTAGAGGGAATGACTACATGCCAGTGTCGATCATATACCTAAAGGGGCCATGCTGGTGTGTGATGACCAAGTACCTGCATACATGAAAACTAAATACCCGACGTGAACAATATATGAAGAGAAAGATCATATAGTATTTATTCAATAATGTGTGAATGTAAGCATGCATACTCGAGTGTGTCATGGAAAGATGCTCCACTAGGGAAAAGTGAAAATGATCACCCGAAGAAAATGACTGTGTAAGTGGCTGAAAATGGTTCGAAAAATGGAGCTTATGGACTCTTGTACCAAAAAATGAAAGTGGGGAAAAGGGCTTAGATATGGATGGTGGGTCCATAATGCCATCCTAGTTTCACTGACACTATGGGCAATTGGGTGGTAGTTTTGTGGGAGGACATTGACCTCCCCTTTGCATGAGGACTGATGAAGAAATATAATGAATTACATTTATGGGAGCATTGGTATGGAGTTCCTGAGGAAGCTTAGGCAAATATGTGTGGCGTTATGCAGCTAATGTGTGGCAGACATATGGGATAGATGGGCAATGATGAGTGTAATGCCCATATTTTGCGCATATGGCACAGGAAAAAGTGGTTCGTATATTTTGTTTGCATGTGTTTGATGACTCTATAGTAGCGTGGGATGTACTTGGTGGAGTGGAAAGTAAAAGGGGTGCTTGAGGAAGCTGGATAAAACTGTGTAGCTCAGGAAGAGAAGGACATTTGTGAGTGGGGTGTCCTTTTCTTTCACATAAGGCACAGGGGAGTTGAACTTGGGGAGGTAGTGGAGAGATGGGATATTTCTTCTTCTGTTTTCCCCTAGCTGTAGCAATGGTGCTGGCAATTGGGGGTGAGTGTGGCATGGCCAGAGTTAGTACTAGGATCTGCATAGGGATTCCTTCTAACTGAGGAGGGAGGGATGCTTGAGGAACCACCTTAGGTGGATGTAGATACCATACAGGGATGGCGAGTTCCATGTTCTAAAGGGTAAGCATTGCAGCTACCTAGAATGATTTGACTCTAGGTGGGCAGTAAAAAAAGGGAATTTGGGTAATGGCTTTGGGGACTGTCTCCCAAACTGGGATTTTCCCCTTGAGGGGGGGAGGATCCATGATAAGTGGTGCAGTGGCACTCTCAGGGAACTCCTGACGTAGTATTTCTTCAACTAGTGGAACTTTGATATGGGAAGGGGACTCAGTGATAGGATTCATGTCTCCGATGTTTCTTCATTTAGAGGAAACTACACACACTTGTCCTAAAATAGATGGGTTTAGGAACGATGGTGCTCCCTGATAAGTGCCCAACATGGATGGGTCTTAGAATAATCTAGGGCCAATGTTAGCAACTGGAAAATCCTTCGAGCTAACATAGATAAGGGGGAGGATGTTATCAATGTTGGTGGAATGGTTAGCATCATAATGTGTAAGTTGGTCGATGGTGACGATCTTCCCATTATGGGGGAACATCATCGTACGAAACACAGAAGAGGCAACCACCTTCATAGCATACCTGTAGTTGCGTCCAAACAAGATATTGTAATCAAGATGGGTGTTGATAACTTCAATGTCAATGAGGATGGTTTTTCCCCCAAGATCTATGGGGAAATTTTGACAAAGCCCTGTGGACGATGTTGGTCGATCATTGTAAGATCGAAGGGTGATGGTAGAAGTTACTAGCTTAGTAGAGCCAATTTTCTACCATACGTATTTAGACATGATGCATGTGGATGCACCTTCATCGATGATACACCGATAAACTGTGGTGTTCCAGATCTTAACTGGTATCTAGAAGGCTACTTGGGTGGGAAGACATGGTTCGCCGCTATCTGAATCAAATGTGATCAACTATGTGTCATCTGTTTCGACTTCCCCCAAGGCAGAAAGAAAGGATTTTCATTGTGATGGAAAGGTTTGGAGGACCTCCAACATAGATATGGATATGAAATACTAGGATAAGTCATCAACCAGACTATAATTATGAGCATCCCTAGCATGAGGGTTATGCACATTTCGCCGTAAAGGCATACATGGTATGCATGGAATGGGTTCCACGTTAGGATGTGGAATCATCAATGGTTGTCTTGTAGTAGCTAGAATTGTTTCTGAGGTGGTTGGGGTAGAGTCGGGAGGCATACTATATTGATGGTTGTGGGTTTTCAAAAGAATTTCTTCGCTAGTGAGGAGGACACTACGATCAACTGAATTCTTGGGTTGAGTGGTACCTGGTTTTGGATATTTCCCCATTTGTGGTGGGGAAGGGTTGATTACTTGTTGGGTGTTCATCACACCTTGGTATGGAATGGGGTTTTGAAAAACTGTCGGAGGTGGTGGTTTCAAATACTGTTGTGGGTCCTGTTGAAGGGAAGGTGGTGTCGGAGGATCCTATGAGTTCATGGATGCCCTCATCTGTTGGAGATCAGAAATTTGGGGGAAATGATGAGTATAGTGTCCATACTCACCAAATATAGCGCAAGGGAAGTTAGTCTAAAGATTTTTGTTCTTCCCTTGTTGTGGTTGATTGTTATTGGTGCCCCCTTGAGGGTCTTGGTATTGGTTTCCCCTAGTGGGATGGTTGTGGGGGTCATTCCCTCCTGGTCCTAGGTTGTCATTGTTTCAATTTTTTCCTTTCTTCTTATGAGCTGGATTGGTCGTATTAAATTGTTAAAATGTATGAAACTGTTGAATGGGAAAGGGATGAATAAAGTTGATGTCGACATGTGGTTGTCCCGGTGGAGGATTAACTGATTGGGGAGGACAAAGAAATGGGAAATATGGATTGTTCGGTGGATAGGATGCATATGGAATATAGGATGTAGATGTACTTCCACTACTTCTAGGGTTATATCCAAGGGTTGTGGATGGACCCATACTAGATTGAGAGACTGGATACGGCATGGGTACTAGTAGGGGTGCCCCCAATGATTGATGGGGAATAACAGGATATCATGGTTATTAAGGGGTTGGAGAGTAATATGATGACCCTCCATATATCAATGGATATTGGGGTGTTCCATACATAGGTGGTTGGTGGGGGTGTGGATTGTGGTGTGTTGTCGCACCAATCAATCCATTCGTTGAGAGAGACATCCCAGTTTTATCCTGACTGAATGGCATGGGTCTCAGGGCATCAAGTAGTACCGTATATAAGTATCCTGACTGTGAATAAATGAGTTTGAACTATTGATCCTTGTTGATGGCTTCTTCTTCATACTAGGGGAAGGTGGTGTCCACATATTTACCGAGGAGAGAGACAAGTGATATGAGAAACCAATCAAGGCATTATTCTTTGGTAGTTTCTTATTTTCATAAACTACGTCATCGATGCCACTCATGAATGTGGTTAGCGATATGTGTGGATAAGGTTTTCTTAAAATCATAGAGTAGTTCAAGACCATTGTCATGGTCGATTGGTAATTGAAAGAAGGTAAAAAATTCCTTTACCAAAGGCTTGAAAGTTGCATGGGATCCTGATTTTTCATCTACATACCACTTGGCTGATGGGCCAGTGAGTGTGCATTGAAATAATCATAGTCGGATGGAATCATCCATGATGTTGTTTGAGGAGCACCATAGGTGGAAGGTCATAACATGGTTGGTGGGGTCGTCTCTTGCCTTTCCTTCAAATTTGGGGATGTCTGAAGGTAGTTTGGTAGGCATTATAGGCCATGTGGGGTCATGAAATATAGGATCATTTGTGAGTTTGGTTATATTCGGTATGTTGAGAGAGGCCAAGTATGGCATATGGAGTGGTGGTGGAGGATTGGTTCCAACCATGGTGTGAGTGTTTTGTGTACCTAACCCTTGAGGGGGACTAAGTGGGTTTGTACATCCCCCTTGACAAGAAGTTTGCCTCCCGCTTCCATGTCAAGGAAAGCGAGTGGATGGTTGACCTTGGGAAGTGGACCCAAGTAAAGTGGAACCAAGCAAAGTTGATCCCAAGAGAGTGGTGCTCACAGGGGTGTGAGACGGTAAATATGATGAGTGGGAAAGGCTAGGAACTCCCCCTAGAAGAGGAGGTAGATTTAGCAAGCGTCTGGAACAATGCGGATTTTGTGGGTCCCTTATGATGTTTGACTAGCTATGTGGATATGTGCAAATGGTGATGAGAGAAATAAATAAGCAAGAGCCTTTGCTGTAATTTTTGGAACCTTCACAATATATTACTCAATCAGATGTAATCACAAGGGCATCATACATAAGCAATTGATAAAGAAACATACATGTGGATAGGTGTTTTTTGTCCATGTGGGAGAACAAAGAAAACAAATGCTCGTGTCCTAAAAGACATAACGTCCTTCCTCTCAAATAACACTGGACCATCCAATAGCAGTCAACAGTGTGGTCTAAGGCCATCGAAACAGAAACTAGTGAAGGATGATGTAATCAATTATAATGAGGGGTAGAGGGTGCATGTTCCAAAAGAACTAGCAATATTTCCCAATAGCCACAAAAAATCTGATCAAGGTGAAATTGCAGCCCACAATTTCCACCTAGGTAGATGTCCTAAAATTTGGTCACTAGGTACCTCGGTCAAAGTGAGACATTTAGATTTTTGGCCTCAGAAATGGGTCACAAGATGGATCCCGTCCAAGACATGGGTGCCTCAAGGGGGGATGGACAGAACAACCAGACCTCAGCCTTCAACCCTTCACGGGTATCTCCCTGCCTTATGGTGTAGGAACACTTGACTTGGAGGATATAAAAGTTCCCAATTTGTCAACTTCTATTGTTTTGATGATGTGAGAACCAGATAACGGGGAGTTATTTGGATGCCTATCCCCGATATCCTACCTAGACTAAAAAAATTATTTTGATACCTCCTGTGGAGGAAAACTTAGTGAGTTTTCAAAAATATTTTAGATGTGGTTGTTTGAGAGATTGGGGGTGTGAACCAACCTCGTTGAAATTAAGTGGGAGTGGATAGTCTCGTCAAGAAAAGGGTGGGATATTTTGGAATCCCAATCGAGGAAACTTACTTCTACCTCCACGATTTCTACATAAAACTATGTGAGTGATTGGTGAACTTTGTGTGTGAACAAGTGAAAGTGTGCCAATTTTTGATAATTTAGGTGTCACCTTGCTACATGTGGACTTCGCTTGGTCCTTACAAGTTTTGATTACCTAAGTTACTATGTGTCATTGGTACAGCCTTGCAGAATTTTAAAGTCCCTAGGAAAATAGCATGTGGAAATGTGGGTCCTTACTATTCCTTTAACTCCCTATTGTGATTTATTATAAGAAAGCTTTGAAACTATCCTAGATTGTGCACATGTGGGCATGTATGGGCCTGTTACAAAACCTTTAAACTTCCCTAGTGATTTAATCTAAGAAAGTAAATTTCAACACTATCTTATCTTTGTATCATGTGTGTTATAACCCTAAATTGCACCATGCATGCTTACTTGGCATCAGGCCAACTCATTTCCCTTCATTGCCAAAACATCTACTAAGAAAGCTCTTTTAAAAACCTCTTGGGTAAAGGTACATGCGCCCTAACCCACTACTGCACGCAGGTGAACGCTGGCAGGCCTACTACAGCCCGCGTTTACCTAACAAAGCACAAAAACAGGAAAGTTTCCGATGGGAGAAAAATCTATGGGTCAGTTAACTGAAACTCCTAGCCATGCATGGCCGAGAGTTCATCCAAAACCCTAGCTCCTTCTAGCCTANNGTAGGGGTACTATTTGGAAGGGGAAAAATTATAGAAAAGAAACTCTGCCCATTTGCTGAATCCATTTGTCCCAACCCTTTAGCCTTTCTTGAAGCCTAAGGAGAATTAACGCGAAGCAGTTGGAGGACAAAGAAGAGGAGGAGCCCAGGATCAGGATCAAAGAGTGGTGGCCGGTCTCGACTTTGATTGTAAGTTGATTCATCTTGAGAATAATAAAAGAATACTTTTCCCATCCCAATGCATGAGTTATCTATGATTTGTGTAATTTATGCTTAATTTCTAACCCTCAAGTAGAAAAATAGCATGCATGCATAGTGTTTTGTCTTGATTGCAGGTTGACTTTGGAAGGAGCAGCGCAAGTAAGTGGGAAAAGTGCAACGGATGATCTACACCAAACATCAGTAAAAAGGTTAGTAGTTTGTTTCCATGCATGTCTTGAAAGAGGGGTTTAAGTTTTGGGGTGGTAGGTTAAAAGGTCATTTCTTTAAGGTCAAAACCTGCATGCAAATTTGACCCTAGTTTGCTAGTCCGTAGGGTATTATTTCCCAACAACAGAATTGGTGACTTGACTGGGGAATATTACTCTTTAGGGTTTCCAAATTTAGTTGAGGTTTTTGAGTAGTTTAAAGGATTAGTTTTTCTATTTCTTTACTTTTTTGTTTTCTGTTAGGTTAGAGCTAGCAGGGAACCTGGTTCTTTATACCATTTTTTCTCCTTGACTGTTGCTTGACGATAATTATCGGGACACACAGAGGTACACGCAGCCTGCATAAGGCCTGGACGCGTGTAACATGCGCCCTAACCTTCTATATCCTGTGTTTGAATGCTTGTTGTAGAGGTTTCAGTAGCATGTAGAAATCAGAGAGATTAAGAGGCAGTCCCCTCTTCCCTATCAAAATTATACATTCTCAAGGGGCTTTCTGAATCCTGTCTAAGTCTTGTTGGTTCACTATCTTGTCTCAGTTTTCTTTATTGCATTTGTTATTTTCTGCAATTATTTTTCTTTTTTGTTAAAGAAGAAGCATCCAAGCCTTCAAAAGACCCTGGTTGTCAATACTAGAGGCCTTTTCCAGGTCTGGGCTGCCTGTGTTTATTTTTTCCTTGGATTTTATACATACACACGGCCTGTGCCAGCTCAGCCCGTGGGTACCCATGCTCTATTATAGCTTAGCACGCGTTTGCACGCGTGCTGTTTCAGTGACAGTAGCGGGCTTGACAGGTTTCTTTTCAATCATGGTGGGGCAGTCATCCCCTCCTGTGGTAAAAAGTGTTCCTCTCAGGAGTTTGAGTCTAGGGTTGCATAGTCAGTAGGTTAGGGCCTCTTACCCTTAGCCTTTTTTTTCTTAGTTGATGTTTGATAGAAAAGATAAAAAAAGAAATTTTTTTTTTTATGGTTTTTAGACAAGTGAAAGAATCATTGTTTTCCAGATTGCCATTGAGTGTCTTTACTTCGATTCTTTGCGATCTACGCTTTAAGCCAGATTTTTGTTTTGTTTTCTTGGTTTTGTGCTTGTCGGCATTTTCCCTTTGTTGCTTCATTTAGCACTTAAATAAAAAAAAAAAAAAATTCTTTTCATTTTCCTCTTTGCTTCAAAATTGTGTTTCTGCATCAATAGCTAGGGAGAAGTCTTTTTGTTCATAAGTTTTTGCAGTGCATTTAGAGCATAAGTAGCTCGTAGATTGAGAGAAATTTCTTTATGTGTGTTGTATGAAATCTTAGCAAACTTGAAAATAAAAAGAAGTCTTTCTTTGTGAAAAGTTGTTGATTTTTGCATTTAGTAAAAGTCTTTTGTTTCCAGCATTTTTTTCATTTGTTTTTACTTTGAGTCTTTACACATCATCATTTTCACCTTCATACCTTGTGACGTAAAAAATCCCATAAAATCAATGCTAATTAAAATATATTAGGATTTTTGTTTGTAGGGTTCATACACTAGCTTAGGACTAGGGCCTTGGAATAGGTTGGAGAGTAAACTCTCCAAGGCCACTCAAAACCAAACATTGGAGTCTGTGATAGGGAGTGTAGAAGTCCAGTTTTGTGGAAGTTATCTGGTACCCCACTCTAACACAAGGGATAAACACGAGGTCACATAAGGAAAGGTAGCGGAGATAACCCCTCCAAAGTCGGACCAAGCATAGTGGAGAACATATATCGAGGATTTGTTGAGGGATTCTGTCGTTTTCATTTGCCACGGGGCTTTGTGGGTCTCGAATCCGTTCGAGGTCCTCAGTTGTCTTCCGGACCATTTGCTCTCGATACCCTTGACAGGTTTCGGGCTTGATACCCTGCTCATTGTGGTTTACCCGACTATCGACTGTACCCGCCTGGTGATTGTTCGCGTGTTGGCAAACTAGTTGCCAATCTTTCATAGGGACATACACAGGTGACTGCGAGGGTATACCACGGTACCTAGGACAGACATCAGGCCACACTTTGCAGAGTATACCCAGAGGGTGCTTCTGTTTTCGAGTTGCACTTGCACCAGTAAGTTGCTTTAGTGTTGGTTGTTGTAACTGTTCTTCAAAATAGTTAGTGATTGCTTGTCTTATTTTTTAGGGGCTTCTTTTTAGTGTTTGTGACTGTTTGAACATGTAGAATACCTTAGTGTGTCATGGATCTTCTCACACAATGGAGGATTCAGAGATCCGTCGGTCACAAAGGCTTCTGGGCCTACCGCCGGTTATACTGGAGCCACCCCTGACACCATTGAGGTGGAAGCTAGACCAACAAGGGTCTTTCGAAGCAACCGGGTTACAAACCATTGTGCCCGAACAACTCCCAAAGGAATCAACTGCCAATATTGGTTCGGTTGAAACCCCAACCACTAATACTTGGCCGCAAGTTATTGTGCCAATTCAATTTTACGAACGCCTGTCAGTGCCTCACATAGCTATGGCAACAAACGCTATTACTTCCTTTGGGAATTCTTCTATTCCCATCACCATTGCTACCACAGGAGAAGCATATCCTAACTTTTAGTCATCGGTCCGAGCCACTACGGTCTCGGCCACAACTATGTCACACAGTGGACTGACCCCATCTATCACGGCAGCCACACCTCCTTTCACACCTAGTGCAACAGGCCCTCTGTTTTCATACGGTATGCCTAGTTCAAGCACAAGTCCTGCACTCACTCACTCCACTTTATAGACTTTGGGTCTAGGGGCAGAGAGCTCCACCGCTCCTTTGCAAGGTCAACTTGGGGGCATTCCTATCCCTTTCAACGCTTTTCCTTACGCTGGAGGTCATATCTCTCATTCATTCCCTTCGCTTGGTGGTCTGCATTAGTAGTCCGCCAGGCAACCTACACACACAAGTTGATTTGGAGCCGGGACTCAAGGAACACCTGCGCAAACTTTGTCGATAGGTTCATCACCGTTTGTTTGGAATGGGACATTTGGTAACAACACTTTCGCATCCACTGCTTTCCCATCTAGGGGCACTCCCATTTTTGGACAGTCTACTCTAGCACAGGGTACTATTCTTATGCCAGGGGAACATATACCAGGACCTTGGAACTCAGGACAAGGATCCGTTCCTTCCTCTAGAATGTCATTCTAGGGTAATTCTTTCCACAGTCAATGGAACCCTGGACAGACTTCTATGCCTCTCCCATCAAGACCAGCATGGGGTAATCCTTCCCAAAGTCTGTCAAACACGATGAATGCCCAACATCCTATGTCCTTCATGGGGAATCAGCCAATGATGTCTCCACATATGCAAAATCCTTACGCTGGTCAGGGCCATGGTTTCTACTAGAATCTGGGCCAACAGCCAAACTTTTCCTGGCAACCTGGTGCCAGTCAAACTCCAGGACCCTTTTTCCCTGGCTATCAGCAGCAACCCAAACTACCATTCCTGGTGACGTTACACTTGCCATATTTGACGAGGTTGTTAAATGATCCTATCTTTCATGATCTGTGTTGGCCTCCTATGCCAATGAAGTTGCCTTTGAACATTCCAAACTTTGAGGCCAAGCCTAATGAAGATCTAGGTGATCACGTGACTACTTTTCATCTTTGGTGTTCATCTAACTCATTGAAAGATGACTCTGTCCAGTTGCGATTGTTTCAATGCACTCTTATCCGGAGTGCCGCAAAATGGTACATAGAGCTTGATCACTCACGATACTCTTCTTTTGGAGAACTGGTGATGGCCTTCCTTAACCATTTCCAATTACCTGTGAGATACGACGTTGGCACAAAATTGCTAGCCAAGTTCGAACAGACGACAGTAGACCATATCTATGATCGTATCCGAGAGTGGAGATGCTGAAAGAGTCTAATCAAAGTACCAGTCCCACCAACATTCCTGCTTGAGTGGTTCCTAAAGTATTTAGTCCCACAATTATCCAAATACGTCACGACTTCAGGAGTTTTCTCCAAAGAAAATGCCATCATGCGGGCTCAACAGTTTGAGATTATCTATTCTCAGTCTGGTTTATTATACAACATCCTGTCGGATGCTCCATGATCAATACTGGATAAAACTAGATAGAGAGTTGGACCACATGCTGACGGTATTGTTGGTTCAGGACAAACCAAGCCCGTTGAGCAATTGACAAAAAAATTGCAACAATTATCTATCCAACACTCAGTGGCCAGCCAGACTACTGCTTTGGTTACTCCTCCTACCCAAATGTCGGAAGTACACTCCATGCAGATGACTAACCCGAAGGCCAACCAGTAGCCTGAAGGGAAGAAAAAACAACGAAAAAAGGGTAAGGGGGAGAAAAAACCCACTGATAATGCTGGCAATGGCACCACAGAAAAATGGAAGGCGAAGTATCCGTGCAACTTGTGTGCGGAAGACCACCCGACCCATCTGTGTCCTCGACTTGCAGAGGCCCAGAATTTTGTCACACAGCAATAGTAGGTAGTGTTGACTAATCCCTTTCAACATGGGTAAAATTTAACTCAAGCCTCTACAAGTGCCAAAGGGGCCAGCCAAGAAACCTACCCTCCTCCTAACAATTCCTCATTCATGAACGTATACATGGTTAGGGGTGATGCTTTAATCACAACTAGAGTGCACAACTATAGTAATCCAAGTGCCTCCAAGAAGGGTAAAGAAGCCGAGATCCCATATCTTCCTCTATAGATCGAGAAGACGTTGGGTGAGACAATGACATGCATTCCAAAGGGTGCATTTACGAAAGCTTCTCACAATCCAAATGCAAGTGCTGCCCAAAATTACTCTGTGGTGGAAGATTTATCACAAACCCCTTGTGCGATGTCCACTTTGGAGGTCCTCCAAAGCTACCCTGCTCAGAGGAAAGCCTTGTTGACTGCTTTAAGCTCTACTGAGACTTGTAACCCAGGTACCATCATGTTAGATATGACTGACTTAAAACCTCGTCTGCCTTACCACGTCACGTTTCAGATAGTAGTGGCTCATCCCACGAAAATTTTACATGGAATATCTTTCACACGGTGGTCAACGAGGGTGCTTCGACTTGCATTATGTCATTAGCTTGTTGGAAGGCCATCGGCCAGCCTGCTTTGTCTCCATCACCTACTCTCCTCACTGCGTTCGACAAACGTTCTTTCTGACCACATGGCATCATTCCTTCTTTCCCTGTGCAGTTAGGAGGAAAGACCGTGTGCGTTGAAGTAGAGGTAGTCGATGCCCCCCTCGACTATAATCTCTTGTTAGGTCGTAGTTGGACTTATGCTATGCAAGCTATGGTTGCTAAAGTTTTCTGAGTCTTGTTATTTCCACACGAAGGTCGGATAGTGACCATTGATCAATTGTCCTTCTCTAGACCTGACCCAGCTTTGGGGGCATCCACGGTTCCCATGATTGATAATCCTCAAGACGGTGTCATTAACGTAGGGGTTGGTTTGTGCCCATCTTTGATGGGTAATTTTGATTACCCACCTCCTCATGATGATGTCAAGTTTATATCGACTCATCACAAGGCTGAGATTTTTCATGTTTCGTCATTCCGCATGACTTACTTTGAGGATCCATGGATTCTTCCTTCCCCATCAACCACGATAGATGAGACGGGGCACTCCGGCATGTCCATGCCCTTGTTGGCCACTGAAGTAGCATACTCTTTAGTCCAGCAAGCTTCAGCCACTCTTGATCCGACTCCCACACAAGAGTTGGATCCACCTCTAGATTCTATCTGGGCTTAGGGTTCTCTCACCAACACTGATTCGTTAGACTTGGTCTTGCCTTCGAACGAAGCAGTAATCGAAGCAATGACTAGTCCAGAAAAACCTTGGGAAGATCTTCATCACAGATCATATTTCCTCCCAACATTACACTGAATCAAGGCAGGAGAATTCACCAGCACCATGACGGGAGATCAGTCATGTCCTATTAACCTCTTAGATACATAGGAAATTTATGTTGAGGGAAATATGGAGACTATCACTGAAACTATACCTATCAACATCTCCCGAAACCCTGGCATCATGGAGAATGTCTTCATCGAAGTGGATTTCTCCCCCGAAGAGATTCAAATTTAAACAGATCTTTTCAAAGAGTTCCACTACATTTTTGCCTGGTCTTATGAGGAAATGCCAGGCATTGATCCGAAAATAGTTGAACATGAAATTACAATGTATCCTGATGCTAAGCCTATTCGAAAAAAACTTCGTCCAGTCAATCCTAGGAAAGCAGCAGCCATTAAGACTGAGGTGGATAAATTTCTCAAGGCAAGGTTCATTTACCCTATTCAATTGACTCAATGGGTGTCAAACCCCGTGCCGGTCAATAAAAAACAAGGCACGATTCGTGTATGTACCGATTTTCGTGATTTGAACAAGGCATGTCCAAAAGATAATTACCCAACCCCATTCATAGACCAAATCATTGATGAATGTGCTGGTTGTGAAGCCTTTTCATTCATGGATGGTTTTATGGGCTATAATCAAATTCAAATCAAACCTGAGGACCAACACAAAACAACATTCATTTGTCCATGGGGTACATTAGCCTATCGAAAGATGCCTTTTGGCCTCAAGAATGCTAGAGCCACTTTCCAGTGGGCCATGTATTTTGCGTTTCACGACCTCAAACATATAGTCGAGGCCTATCTAGATAATTTGGCATCACCCTCTCACAAGCAAAAGGATCATCCTATGCACCTCCGACTAATCTTCGAACGCTGTCGCTACTTCAGGATTCGCTTGAATCCCAATAAGTGCAGCTTTTGCATCATGTTAGGACATTTTTTAGGTTTCATCGTTTCAACAACAGGGATCATGGTTGGTCCTCTTAAGGTGGAGGCAATAATCCAGTTGCCCCCCCCACGCACAATCTTACAACTTAAAAGTCTTCAAGGCAAGGCAAACTTCCTACGACGCTTCATCACCAACTATGCCGAAATCACCAAGGGATTTATGAGTTTACTGAAGAAAGATGTTCCCTTTTTCTGGGACAAGGCCGCTCAACACTCTTTTGATGCATTAAAACATGCCCTCACAACTGCACCTCTGCTATGACCACCTAATTATAACAAGGATTTCCTCTTATATCTAGCTGCTGCAGAGTCAACCATAGGCATGGTTTTCATTCAGGAAGATGATTCGTTTTCAGAATACGTGATCTATTACCTGAGTCGAGGCCTCATAGGACCAGAACTTAATTATACCCATTTAGAAAAACTTGTGTTGGCAACAATTCATGTTGTTCAATGGTTCCGTCACTATGTTCTATTTCACAAGACCACTGTCATTGCTATCGTGAATCCATTCCAATACATGTTGACACGACGAGTTATCGGTGGAAAAATTAGTAGATGGATGGTCATCCTCCAAGAATTTGACTTAGACTTCATTTCAGCAAAGTCCAAGAAGTCATTGGTCTTCGCAGAACTTATCTCGGAGCTTCCGGTTGAGTCAGGTGACGTTGTGCCTGAGAAATTGCCTATCCAGGGGGATATGTTTTTGATTGAATCGTCATACCCCTGGTACAAAGATATATTGATCTATCTCCGCACTTTGAAGTGCCCCACCTCTACTTCTCGTGATGAGCGTCGGCGGATACACCATCAGGCTAAGAATTATCTCATACTCGATGATATGTTATATCGGAGAGGTGTAGACTACATCTTGCATCGATGTCTCACTCATGAGGAGACCGTCATAGTGCTCAATGATTGTCATACAGGAGCATGTGGTAGTCACTTATCCGGGTTGGCAATAGCCCAAAATATTTTACGAGCAGGCTACTTCTGGCCCACACTTATCAAAGATTGTATCGAGTCGGTCAAGAAGTGCCATCTATGCCAAATCTTCTCACGGAAGATGAGGGCACATCCAGCTCCCATGTTTCCTGTCATCACAGTTGGTCCCTTCACTAAATGGGGGATTGATTACACTACATGCAACCCCCAGTCAACAAGGGGGCACCGCTATATCATCGTAGCTGTCGACTACTTCACTAAGTGGGTCGAAGCTATGCCAACGTTTAAAAATGATGGAGAGACTGCAGCTCTCTTCTCATTTAACTAGATTATAGCATGGTTCGGTGTCTTGAGAGAGATTGTCACTGACCATGGCAGTCACTTTCAGAACCAAATGATGTCCGATTTAATGTCAAATATTGGGTTACGGCAAGAAAAATCATCAACTTACTACCCCCAAGCCAATGGGTAGGTGGAAGATGTAAACAAAACTCTTAAGACTATTCTACAGTGAACTATCAACTCAGCTAAGTCGAATTGGCATTTGATGTTATACTCGCCATTATGGAATTACTGAACCTCAGTTAAGACTGCAACCGGTTTCTCACCTTTCCAACTCATTTACGGGCTGGAGGCAGTCTTGCCCATTGAATGTCAAATTCCATCTCTAAAATTGGCAGTACAGTTACTGCCAGACACTTCTCCACTTGAAGAATGGTTAGTACACCTTGAGCAGCTTGATGAATAGTGTCACGATGTGGCCTTGGCCAACGAGGCTCATAAACATAAGGTCAAGTGTCAGTATGATAGGTCCGTTCATCCTCGGATTTTTTCTGAGGGCAACCTTGTCCTGGTCTATGACCAAGATAAGGACCCCTTGTTTATGGATAAATTCGTGAGTGCGGACACAGACCAATCTCCCCAAGATCCACCTGGATCTGGAACAAAACGTGACAGAGTACTACTCTTTCCCTAGATCTAACTATTGAATGGAACTAAGAGAAATGGAATGAAGTACATACCTTATGTACGCTCTCCTTTAATCTCTGTTGTTCCTCGCTCTGCTCTGATGCTCTTGCGTTGTTCCAATCACAACAACACAAACCAATCACAGCAAAAGCATTAGTCTATGCAATATTTAGTCTATACATGTGATCAAGGAATCATGTAATAAGATGACATCATCATTATGGGAAAGGGAAATATTCATGTATTGCATTAACAGAAAGAGAAATATACAACCTGAGCCTTGATGTTGTAGATCTCCTTTTGATGGCTTCTTAGCTTTGACACACACACTTTCTCAAGCATGAAGAAATTGAAACACATATGATGACCTTGCTGTTATCTTTGCTGCTGTAGCTCCAATCCTTCACACAGTCTTGCACCAGCTCTCTAATCAATCTCTTGCTTCTTCTTTTAGCTTCTCACTTCTTAACCCTTTCCATGAGTAATCTTCTCAATATATAAAGATTGATTAGTTACTTGGATAGGGAATAATCCCAAGATATCAGGAAAGCTAGTATTTTGCCAACCATTTGAACTCCAACTCATCCTTCTAGAAGATTCCTTCTAGAAGGATCGATACTTTATCCATTTTCCTTCTTTAAAAACAAGTTCACACTCTGGCCTTGGACACAGTGTGAGAAGTTCGCAATCCAAATGAGCGCAACCTGTGGAAATGAAGATTCTCGCAGGAAAGTATATATGCAGCCTGCGAACTTTTCCTAAAATATGATTTTGGGAAAATGACAAGTGTAACTTTCTTCTGGAAATTGTCCTTAATAAAGAGTTTGATCTTCCATTACCATGTCATGGCCATAATATCATCACGATAACCAAAAATGTGGATAACAGAATGCCCCCCAAAGTCTGAGAGTGGAACCAGTGACAGTCAATAGACTTTGTAAGCTGCATGTGTGTGTCAAGAACCAAGAGCACATCTACTCAAAGACCTGCAAACATCCAAACATCAGCAGAAAATCATATGTATCAATTCTGAGGTAGGCATTCCCATACTCAGATCATAGACTGATGACATCATAAATTAAAGTCATGGCCACCAATCATACACTGTGGATCCATGTAGTCATGTCATAACATAGCACAGCCACCTGAATACACTGTGGATCTGTGCGACAAATTTTCAATCAAGACGACATAGCCACGAAACATACACAGTGGATCTATGTGTCGCAAATAAGACATACTCCATCGCAGCCTGGATGATAATGATAATATCCAGGGTCTTCGATTTCCTCACCCAAAGTACGAGTCTAACCATGTGATTACATGTGCTGAAGTCGAACATGGTAGAAACCACTTGATTACCGGTCATTAATGTATACCGTTAACAAGTGCGATGGAAATCACCATTAATGTCAATGACTCCCAAGGTACTATAGTACAATCCGCTAACTGTGAGTAAATGAGTTGATGTCGAACAATCCACGGAATCTTTCGATCAGAGATGAATGATGTAAACCTACTGTCGAAAGTGAGAAACTTTCCATTGAGGCATGCAAGCTCCAAGGTACTGAATAATTTCTAAGTCTTAATACTGGATAATGTGCTGATGTCGACGGAACAAGACTCGTCACAGGAGGGCCTTGATGTATCCCCCATCAGTGACAC
>CBVK0100247059.1:0-11834 GCA_900067695.1 Picea abies | reverse complement strand
CTATGGTTGGGTGACAATATTGCTATATTGTCTATGGTTAAACGAGCACATCCATTACTTTCTAACAGGTTATGGGCCCACACTATCTTCGGACAGTCTAACCGCTGGAAGATAGATTGGGAGGATTTGCTCAGTTATAGTTGCAGTTGCAGCCAGTTCTTGCTGCAGCAACGAAACCCTAACCCTCTTGTTGAGGCACCTTGAGTGAAGAGATTGACCTAATTTCTGGATAGCGTAGTGCACCCTAGCCTAGCGCATCTCCTGGTACTCTCAGCAAGCTAAGATGTCAAGTTTGAGTTTTTGGTCAAAATCAAGGGTTGACCAAGTCAAAGCAATTATGACTTACTCTATGAAGTCAGAAAACAAGTTAGAAGGGGCCTTTAACTTCAGAGCATGGAAGACAAGGATTGATCTCATCCTTGCCAAGAATAAAGTGTTGGATATCGTGAAAGGAAAAATTGTGGAACCGGAGTTTGAAGAAGGAAAAGAGAAGGAACCTCAGAACATTGCAGTCATGGAGAAGTTCAAAGACAGTGACATCAATGCCGTGAGTATCATAGTGGGCTCTATAAAATATCACTTGATACCCTACATCTCCCATCTTGACTCATCTAAGAAGATGTATGATGCCCTAACAAACCTCTTCTCAGTCAGAAACATTGGACAAGTAATGAGTCTGAAGAATGAGCTTTGTGACATGAAGATGAATGATGATGACAACATAACATCATACTTTGCGAGAATCTCTCAGTTAAGAGATCAACTATTAGCTATTGAAGAGATCATTTCAGAAAAGGAACTAGTAAATATAGTACTCAATGGTCTTCCCAAGACATGGGATGCATTTGCCGCAAGCATGAACACAAGGAAGGAGTATCCCACATCCGAAGAACTTTGGACTTGTTGTGTACAAGAAGAATCAAGGATTAGTGCAAAAGAGAAACCCCAAATGAAATACAATGATCAAGCCTTCACATCAAGGTTCAAGAACTTCAAGAATAAAAAGAAGTTTGGCTCAAGGAAGAAACCAAATCAAGAGAAAGATATGTCAAAAATACAATGCTTCAACTATCGAAAATATGGTCACTACAAGAATCATTGTCCCGAGTTAAGGAAAAGGAAGGAAACACACGAAGCATCAATTGCCGAAGAAAGGGAACCCTCAAAGAAGGCCAAGCAGGATAAAGCAGACTTCTTCTTCTAAGACAAGGTAACAATATTCTTCATAAATTTTGTACATACCATGTTTACATAGTTTTCTGTACATATCTTGCTTATCTATTTTCTAGAAAATAAAGATGTTCAAAGAGAAACAATACCTACGGAAGAACAAGAAGATAAGGATTACTATCACAATGACTACAAGTCAAGCAATATGCATGAAAAGATGAAGTACATCAACAACCTCTGGTAACAATTCATGTGGAAGATATCAACATAAATAACAGCTGCAAGATAAGCTGAAATCAGAAGAAACCTAGAAGAAGTAAAAACCAAAAGAAGCCAACAATCAAAAGGAAAAGACTGATGACACTTTGCAGAAGGCAATAAGGATGCAAACAAAAGCATGGACTCTCTTAGTTGGAGGGAGCTGACTATATAATTCCAAAAGAAGAGCATGCATTCATGCATGAAGCAAGAATTAGGAGGGAGCTAATCCTAAATAATATGATCCATCAAGGATTATGAAGTATCTATCCATGTTCCCATTGATGACAACAGTCGTGAAAAGCAACACGTGTTCAGAAGAAGTCTTCTTCAAAAAGAAGCCTTAAAGTATCCCTGGTTGTCCATTCACATCCATGATCCTATGATGAAAGGAAGAAGTCAGAATCTTCAGGGCATGGAATCTATAAGAAAACTCCATGTACCCAAGAGCTAAAGAGAAACATGAGGAAGAACATGAAGATTGCAAGAGAAGCCAGAACAACCAATCATTATATCAAGAATCACAAGACTACCAGCCTCGTTTGAATCCACTAGAAGCAATCAAACAGAAGAAACAAAAGCTGTGATGAAGAACAATGTATGAAAGACTTGTGAATAGAAGCATCGCGAGATTTAGAACTAAAGGTTCTCCCAGATGGAGGGAGAAGACTACGATGATTCCATGTTCCAGTAAACCAAACATACCTCTACATGAGCCATTATATCTTCTGCAATATCCATGGGTTGGAGTTTACATCAGATGAATGTAAGGAATGTTCTCCTCAACAAAGTAATTGAACAATAAGCGTATGTAGAGCAACCTCAAGGTTTTGAGGTATACCAGAAAGAGACTCTTGTATGCAGATGGAAGAAGATCTTGTATGGATTCAAACAACTTGGTGCAGAGCCTCCAATGCACATCAGAAGCGTGGTGAAACTTTCTATATTGTATCAGAATGGTTACTCAGAAATCCAGGATGATGGATTGTTAATCCATGACAAACTCTTATGATGACATAAGAAGTGCCAGTTGGATATGTTCCAGTCTTGCCACGATGCCATGAGCTAGCAAGAAACAAAAGAGCTGAATCCAACCATGATATACTGTAATGATCAGAGCTATATGAAGCCTTCAAAGAAAAAACCAGTGTTCTAGAAAGACTGAAGTACATTGAGATCAAGCATTAGATTCTTTGTGATGAAGTCCAGAAAAGAGAAGTGGTTCTCCAATATATATCTCCACAGATGAGCAGATAGCAGACATTTTGGTAAAGCCTCTGTCCAAGATGAAAGAGTTTGCGTACTCAAGAAACAAGTTGAAGCTTGTGGAGACGACTTCCTTATTGAAAAAGGAAGAGATGACTCCCAGGTTGGGAGGGAGCACTGATGTGTTATTGATTTAAGGACAGTCATTTTTCAGTTCGAAAAATGGTCCAAGATGAGCAGTTCCTTTCTAGTTCGGAATGTGGTTTGAGATTTTTGACGGACAAGCATTTTCCAGTTCGGAAAATGGTCCAGATCGAAGGTCATTTTCGTAATGAAAATGGTTCGATGGATTGTTGATGTACCATAGACAACAATTCCCCTTGTGGCCAGTGTGGGGGAATGGTCTAGGACGGTCTTTCTTCTTGAAGGTCACTCTCAGTAGTGGTCAAGAACACTGGTCCGCCTCACCAGACAATCATTCTTTCGAAGTTCACAGTTGTGAGCAGTTTCGAAGAATGGTCCGTTTTGGAGGTTGGTGCAGGACAGTTATTTCC
Source organism: Picea abies (assembly GCA_900067695.1). Lineage (NCBI taxonomy): Eukaryota > Viridiplantae > Streptophyta > Pinopsida > Pinales > Pinaceae > Picea > Picea abies. Next base: position 8,646 of record CBVK0100247059.1, on the reverse strand, counting down.
TTAAGAAGTGGTCTGGACAGTCATTCCCTAGGGCAGATTCATTCTCTCCAGGTTGCACTTTGTTTAGTGTCGGAGGAATGGCCCAGATAGGTGAATGGTCCAGGTTTAGCAATCAGGGACATGCATTCCCTAGGGCAGACTCATTCTCTCCAGGTTGCACTTTGTTTAGTGCCGAAGGAATGGCCCGGATAGGTGAATGGTCTAGGCTCAGAAATCAAGACAGTTATTCTTCTATGCTTGAAAAGAATAGTCCAAAAGCTTATGATTGATGTTTTACCTTCTAAGGGCAAATGCTCTTCCAGATCTCACAGATGTGAGTGGAAGAATGGCCTAGATGATTCAATTTATATCATGACATTGTTTTTCTGTGCAGGTTGATATCAGATGATATGATTGCCATGGAGACTGTATGTCTCTGGACAATAGATGTATGCTATTGTGGTGGATGTGTTCCACTAATTGTGACTATATGTCACTGATCAAGTAGCTGTGTGCTACTTGGTGTGGTAGTGTACCACTAGATTGTAGTTGTGTACTACTATGGATAGACACAATTGTTTTCTATTGAATGACATTGTTCTGATTGCCTTGTAAACTATCAGAAGTGTTGAAAATGATTATCAGCTAGACGAATGATCAGTGTACTGATGGACAAAGATTCTCCAGACGGAAAATGGTCCAAGACATCTATTTTTCTAGGACATATGCTTGGATTAAAAGAATGGCTTTTTGTATCACTCCTTGGAGTGAGTGACTTATTCAGCATCATGTCTGATTACTCAGATGGAGTATGGTTTCGAGAGATGATGCAGTTGATGTTGTCAGGTGACACTAATAGTGATGTTGGTGCTCATGATCTAATAATGAGATAGTCTATACAACTATGATGATGCTATTGGTTGAAAGGTATGTTTGTGCTCAAGACCATTGCCTTCAATACCTCACTATCTAGGAGGGAGTGTTGATATTATGGTAGCTGCGGGAGGTATTTACCTCCACGTGTAAACTTGACGAGAATAGAATATTCCGGGAAGCAAGAAGAAACCCTAAATAATTGATTAAGAACCCTAGAAGACAAGTCGACTCAAGAGAATGATTTGTATTAGGTTATTAGCCTCCAAGTGCGGCTAAAGGAAATATTATATACTAAGTAATTAGAACCCAGAATGAGAAGTCGGCCCAGGCAGTCTGGCAGAAACAATATAAATATAGGAGGCCAGTCTTTATTTTGGCCAGAATTCTCAGAACTGCAGAAGTACACTTGTGCACATTGAAGTTGGCCAGTTTGTGCGCAAGTCTTGGGAGCAGCTGCTGCTAGCAGTTCTGCAATCTGCATTTTCGGTTTTCTGGGTTGGACTCTTTGATCAATTTTCTGTTATTCTTGCTTGGTGCGCTATCCATGGAGAGAGGTGCGCCACCTTGTTTGGTTATTAAGCCTAGGGTTTGCTTTCAGAATAATTCTCTGTCAAGGTTAAGGTGCTCGGGGGTAGCTTCGGCCTATGGTTGGGTGACAATATTGCTATATTGTCTATGGTTAAACGAGCACATCCATTACTTTCTAACAGAAGGTACCTAGATTTTTAAACTAGGGTAACCCGAGAATGATGTCAATTTCTTTTTTTATACAAAGTTGTAAGATAGAATTGAGATATATACTCATATTGATCAATTGTCACTTGTATCTCCTTAATTTGAAAAATATCTTCCTTTTTAATTATATTTGGCTCTAGAATTAATAATTGATTTACCAAATCAATATTAATGTAATTTTCATTATGGTCCAAGTTGATAACAATGTTAAACTCTCTTCCTTGAATATTCCCCTTAATGTAGAAAACCCATAACATAAAACTGGACAACCTTCATAAGAAAATATTTCTTCCTCCATTTTCAAATTGTCGTTTTTTTTAAGATTCCCTTATAACTCCTTTGTTCAAAATTGACCCCCCCCGTTTTTTTTAAATTCTTCTAATTTTCCATGAAAAAAAGCGTAATTCTATTCATTCGAAGATAACCAAATTACATTTTATAGGTGCCTTAAGCACAACCCTACCATGGGTAAAGTGATCAGAAAGTAGAAGCCCGAAGGGGCCCTGAAGTTGACTAATAAGCCACAAAGAAATATACAACACATGAGCTGGGAATAACGACAAAAAAAATAGGGACAACAAGAGTTCCAACACCGAAAGCTGTAGATAGATAAAGCCCCAAACCCTGCCGCGAAGAAGCAGCAGAGACAACCTCCACAGAAACTCCAGTGGCTAGACAGACCAGGTCAGAGTGAAATAAATAACCAAGAGTTATAAAGAATAATAAATATATATTAATAGATAAAATGAATAATTGATGATTACAATTGAGAAGTGAGGGATTGCTTATATACCCACGCAGGGGTGCCCATAACCAATAGCCATGTCTTTTCATTATCAATAATTATTTAGTTGTTATATTTATTTACTATCTTGTTTATGTGTATTTTTATGTACATAACATTTCCTTCCCCTTAAAAAGTGCTTTGACCTCAAAGCACTGGTAACGACGGGTGTAATTGGCGAAAATGTTCTAATTCCCATGCTGCATCTTCTTCTGGAAGGTTTTTCCTTTTAATAAGATATTCCTTGATTATGCGAGATCGCAACTATTTTTCTCTAGTGGCAATAATGGCTTCTGGTCCTAAAATGATTCTTCCTTCTTCATCTAACATAGGGAGCAGTGTTTTCACCTTTTGGTGTTGTCCGACAACCTTTTTTAGACATGATACATGAAAAACGTTGTGAATACGACTTTTATCTGGTAATTCCAACCCATAAGCTACATCACTGATTTTTTTGTTAATTTGATATGGTCCATAAAATTTCGGAGCTAATTTATTCTTTCCTTTATGTTTAAGAGATAACTGTTTGTAGGGTTGAAGTCTCACAAATACCCATTCACCAACTTCGAATTCTCTTTCTGTTCGGTGTTGATCAACTTGTTGTTTCATTTTGTTTCTTGCTGTAGCTAAGTTTTCCTTAAGTATTTGAACAACTTTTTGACTTTGGTCTAAAAGGTCTTTTACAGATGCAACTTTTGTTTGATTAGTGGCTAACTCTTTCCAAGATGGTGGTTGATATCCATAAAGAGCTTGAAATGGTGTCATTTTAGCTGATGTGTGATATGTGGAGTTATACCACCATTCAGCGAGGTGCAACCATTGAAGCCATTTATTTTGCTTATCAGTGACGAAGCAACGAAGGTAGGTTTCTAAGCATTTGTTGACAATTTCTGTTTGTCCATCTGTTTGGGGATGGTAAGCTGAGTTCATATTAAGAGACGTCCCAATTTGTTTGCAAAACTCCCTCCAAAAGTTCCCTTTAAACTTGGCATCTCTATCACTGACGATGACCTTGGGAAAACCATGTAATTTATAAATATTTTTACAGAAGACTTCAGCTATTTGTTTTGCGTAGTCTGTTTTTCTTACTCCCATAAAATGTGCATACTTGGTTAGTCTGTCTACTATCACTAAGATTTTATCTTTTCCTTCTGATATGGGTAATCCTTCAATGAAATCCATTGAAATTTCTTCCCATTTTTGGTTAGGAATATGTAACGAATGGAGTACCCCGGGTGTTGATATATTTTCACTCTTGTTTCTTTGGCAAAGGTCACATTCTGTTACATAGTTTTGAATGTCTGTACTCATCCCTTTCCAAAAGAATGATTGACGAGTATTAAAATATGTTTTGAAAAATCCAACGTGACCTGCAGCCGAACAATCATGAGCTTCTTGAAGTACCTTGGTTTTAATTTTGAATCGGTATTCAAATAAATTCTTCCCTTATACCATAAGATGTCATTCTTCCATTCAAACTTGGGGTATTGGGTTAAATTATTGATTATGGAACATGTCTCTGTGTTTTTGGCATATTCAATTCGGATTTTGTTCAACCATTTGAGAATTGCTATTGATACTGCAAAAACTTGTGCTTCTTCATCTTTTCGTGAGAGGGCATCAACCACTATGTTATCTTTTCCTCTCTTATGTAATATCTCCATATCAAATGTGGCAATTTTTTCTATCCGTTTCTGTTGTTCAGTAGTCAATGTTTTTTGTTGTAACAAATATTGTAGGCTATTATGATCTGTACGTATCAAGAACTTGCTTCCTAAGAGATATTGTCGCCATTTGGTTAATGCATGCATGATTGCAAGCATTTCTTTATTGTATGTGGACTGTAAGCATTCTTTTTTGTTTAGTTTCCTTCTTTCAAATGCTATTGGGTGTCCATCTTGCATCAACACTGCTCCGATCCCAAAACCTGAAGCATCACATTCAATTATGAAGGGTTTTGAGAAGTCGGGTGTAGTTAACACGGGGGTTGTGGACATAATTTTCTTTAAATTTTCAAAACATTTTTCAGATTCTTCATTCCATTGGAAGGAGTTTTTCTTTAGGAGATTTGTTAGGGGGTTAGTTAGATGAGTATAGTTTTTGACGAATCTTCGATAGTATCCTGCCAAGCCTAAAAATGCTCTTAACTTAGATATACTCTTTGGCCTGGGCCATTCTGTAATTGCTTTGATTTTATTTGGATCTACCTTGACTCCCTTTTTGGATATAATGTGACTGAGATACTCTACTTCCTCCTTGCCAAATGTACATTTTGACATAGAATTGATTTTTTTCTAGAATAGACAATACTTGTCCCAAATGATTTATGTGTTCCCTCCATGTTTTGCTGTACACCAGAATGTTGTCAAAGAAGACTAAGACATATTTACTTAGGTGTGGGTGAAATAGTTCATTCATAGCTGCTTGGAAGGTAGCAGGGGCATTAGTTAGCCCAAAGGGCATCACCTTGAATTCTTAGTGTCCTTTGTGAGTCTGGAAAGCGGTCTTGGGTACATCTTCTAATCTTACCCTAATTTGGTAATATCCCGATCTCAAATCAAGTTTTGAAAAAAATCTAGCTCCATGAAGTTCATCCAACATTTCGTCGATGAAAGGAATGGGGAATTTATTCTTTATTGTTCATCCAACATAATCTGAAGGAACCATCTTTCTTTCGTACTAATACAACTGAGGCTGCATATGGGCTTCTACTTTATGTGATGACACCACATTTTAACAAGTCTTGGACTAATCTTTCTATTTCTGTTTTATGATGATGGGGGTATCTGTATGGTCTAACCTTGATTGGACTTGATCCCGGTTTAACTTCAATTATATGTTCAATTCTTCTTTGTGGTGGTAATTCCATGGGAAGGTCTTGAAATACCTTCTTGTGTTTTTGAATTAGATCTTGGATTTCTAAGTTTTTGGAGTCCTGTTCTGGTTCTTGTATTCCCATTTGGTGGCATTGGATAAAATAGGCAGTTGCTCCTTTCCGAATCATCTTTTCCATTTGTTGGGATGATACAACTTGTGTTTGGGGAGGCTGAAAACCATATAATTTATAAGTTTGCCCTTGCCATTTGAATTTGATGAAATGCTCTTGACGATTGATTGAGTATGTGCCTAAAGTTTGCAACCATTGGACTCCTAAAACCACGTCTACTCCTCCTAGGGGTACGGTGTAAAGTTCGGATTCCAAATTGAAATCTTGAATTTGGAGTTTCACCTTATGGCATTTTCCTACATTTTCGATTTTTTTACCATCTGTAACCATCACCTTCATGTCTAGGACTGGATGTACGAATAATTTGAGGTTCCTTGCAACATTGATGTCGAGAAAATTGTGGGTACTTCCTGTGTCGATTATACTATGACATTATCTTTTTTTACGTGTCCTTTTAATTTGAGCGTTTGTGGTTGGCTAATGCCTGTGATGGTTGCTAATGATATTCTTGGTGTGTCATTACCCATGAGATTTGACACGTCATTTTGGTTGTTTTCCATTTCTTCAGTTACTGATTCTTTTGAGTTTGATTCATCGTTGTTTTCTGCTTGACAAGTGTATAATTTTTTTGAATTGTATTCTATGTGACACCATTTTTCTCCACAACGTTTACATTTGCCTTCTCTTATTCTTTGGTAATCCAGACTTCTTCTATTTTCTTCTCGTAAGTTGGGTGGTATATATTTGTCAGTTTCTGTGTTTGTGTTCTGGTTTATGTTTCTTCTTGAAAAAAACTTGTTGAATCTTGATTGGCCTTCTAGCTTTTCTTCTGTTGCTTTTGCTTTGCGTCTTGCTATTTCAACAGTAGTGACCTCATGTAATTTTAACTCGTCTTGGATATGTGGCTTGAGACCACCTATGTAAGACTGGAGTAATTGATCATCAGATAATCCAAATACTCGGGTGGCAAGGGATTCCCATTGATGTGTAAATTCATCTACGCTGCCTTTCTGCTGCAACCTGGTGAGTTTTGAAAAGAGTTCTTGCTCCGAAATGCCCTGGAATCTTTTAAAAAAATAGTTTTTGAAGGAGTTCCAAGTGTATGACTGGATTATTCCTTTCCACCATATGTACCAATTGTATGCAGTGCCTTCGAGGTACATGGATGCGTATTTAACCTTTTGTTCATCGGTTGTAATATTACATATATGGAAATATTCTTCAGTTTTGTTAAACCAAGCCACGCATTGGTTATCGTTGCCGTTGTATTTTGATAGTTCAATTTTAGCTTTGGGAGAATAGATCATTAGGGGTTGATATTGTGATATGGGTTGGGAATTTGAATTGTAGGGAGGCGGTGGTGGTGGTGATGTGTTGGATGTGCTAGAATCACTTGGCTGTGATTGGGCGGCTTTTTGGTGCCCTTGATCTTTTATTAATTTTAAAAGCTCATCATGCTTTACTTCCTGATGTTGTGTTATTAGACCCAGACTTTGTTGCAAATCATCTTTTATTTCTCTTTTAAAGTTTCCCAAACCTCGTTGTAAGTTAACCCCGATTTCTTGAAAAATATCGTCTTTAAGATCTTGTTTTAGAATTTCCATGCCTTTTCGTAATTCGCTTCCTACTTCCTTTGAAATTTCTTCTTTAAGATTATGAGTCAACTCTTGTCTGAGTGCATCATTACTAATCTTTATTTCCTCTCGCAACTCCTCATTAGTTTTTTGTAATGCTTTTTCGAGTAATTGTCGGGCATTTTTGCATTCTTGGTCTATTCTTTCGATTTGAGCTTTTAATTCTGCCATTTTTCTAGTATTTGGGGGTGAATACTTCCCCGCAATTTTGACTTGCTTATGCTGCCTTTTACTGCTCAATCTCTTTAAAAAAAGTCTTTTTAATGACTTAATTGACTTTATATATATATATATATAATTAATAAGTTAGGAATTAATTTTATATATATATATATATATATTTTTTATGTCAAAGTTCCTTTTTTGAAAATGAACGACTTGTTGAAAAGCCACGTCAGGTAATTTATGCGGATTGGAGGGACGCGATTTATGGTTGTATGGTCTGCAGAGGTGGCCGACACGGTCTGCGGAGTGGTCTGCAGCTTGTGTCAGGTCTGGGAATTGTGATGGAGTCACGGGATTGGGGTGAGGGGTGGACAGGGATCGGGAGTGCGGGTGGGAAGGGAAAGGTTGCGGGAGAGGGAAAGAGGGACGAAAAGGAAAGGGAAAGGTTTACGTGTGTTACGGGGGAAGGGAAAAACTGCGGGAGAGGGAAAGAGGAACGAAAAAGGGAAGGGAAAGGGTTACGTGGGTTACAGGGAAATGGAAAGGCTGCGGGAGAGGGAAGAGGAACGAAAAAGGAGTGTGAGGGAAATGGCATGAGAGGGACTACAGGGGAGGGCTGCAGAAAAGGTGACACTGTAGTGTGAGGGTTGGGCGTGAGTGGATGTGTGTAGGAGTGAAAAAAATGGAGAGGGTTTTACGAGATGGGGTGTGGGGAATGAGGAGGAGCGACTTGCTCTGATACCAATGAAATAAATAACCAAGAGCTATAAAGAATAATAAATATATATTGATAGATAAAATGAATAATTGATGATTACAATTGAGAAGTGAGGGCTTGCTTATATACCCACGCAGGGGTGCCTATAACCAATAGCCATGTCTTTCCATTATCAATAATTATTTATTAATTATTATTTAGTTGTTATATTTATTTACTATCTTATTTATGTGTATTTTTATGTGCACAACATAGAGAGGCATACAATCCTTAGGGAGACCAGAAACCGAAGGAACCCTGCATCCACGATCAATAAAAACGCCATCATGCAACCAATAGAAAAATGCCCAATAGTTGCCTTCCCTTGGATAGGAACTCAAAGCATTGACCATGCACCAAATCAATACTGCACGCCCATAAAAAGGACTTCAAAGCTGTGACCAAATCTCGATCATAAGCGAGTGGCAAGAATACTAAAAGTGAGGCAGGAAAAAGACCGGCCTAAGACCTCCAAAAAAGGGAAACAAAATTCCAAACCCAAAGCACCAAAAGTGAAGAATCATGGCATCAACACCATGGCCCATGGAGAAACTATGAATATGCATCAAACCCTGAACGAACCAACAAAAAGATGAAGAATCCAGAAAAAGAGACAACCACCTGCCACAAAAGAGAGGCCGCACCAAGAAACCTGCAACACCATGAAGAAAACCAGACGGTCCCAGACACATCACAAAAAACCCCTCAAGAGAGGCCGCACCAAGAAACCTGCAACACCATGAAGAAAACCAGACGGTCCCAGACACAT
>CBVK0100247058.1:5300-17617 GCA_900067695.1 Picea abies | reverse complement strand
CATCACATATTCACATTTATGAGTTTGCCACAGTTCTTGGCCAATCCAGTGATTTTTACAAACTGGGGGAAACAGGGTGTTACATCGAAGATGACTGCTTGCAACCTTATATAACAATACACGATTACGAAAAGTCTCTCACTAAAGAGTATCGGACCGAGAGTAACAGGAATAGCAGTGTTTCTGAAGATTCGACTTATCACAGAGTAACGTATGGTATAATGACCGAGCTCCACCAGAGATACAACCTAAGGCCTAAAAACTCGGTTTCCACAACCGCTCCAATTAAAAAGAGACTGCCAAGGGTTGAAATTGACCAAGCAGTTTCAAAAAACACTGAAAAACAGACCGCTAGAATACAGACTATCAAAACAAAGACAACGGAGACGTCACCCTTAAGCACACCGAAAATAAACACCCCTGTTACCGAAACGAAGGCTCTTCAACCCAGGAAAGCTGAAAAGAAAGGGCTGGAGACTCAAACCATTTAAACTGACAAAACCATTGGAATTTTTAATCTAGAGAATGAGATCAATAAGCAGGAAAGCTGAAAAGAAAGGGCTGGAGACTCAAACCATGGAAACTGACAAAACCTTTGGAAGTTTTAATCTAGAGAATGAGATCAAAGACCATCGTGAGGGAATCTTTGTTTCCTTGGATAAGCAAGCGTTAGGTGTTGAAAGAAATGACTACTTTGGACTACTAGAGCAGATAAACATTGTGAAACAGCAGTTAGACTACAAAGAGAGCTTACAGGAGGTTCAGGTGGAAATTTCACAATTGAACGAAATCGATACCAACCTGATAGACAGATGGCTAGTACAGCCTAATTTAAAGTTGCAAACGATCAGGTTTGCCGATAAAGGTTTTGAAGACCAGTTTCCAAAGGTACAAAAGGTTTGCCGATAAAGGTTTTGAAGACCAGTTTCCAAAGGTACAAAGAAAGTTTTATCTATTTAAAACTAAAGATCTCTCGACACCACCCAGAATTGTGTTGAATGTATAGCTTCAAAAGAGGGAGAGGCTTCAACTAAACAGTGAAGTATCATTCGAAAGCTTGTACTTTTGAAATGATAGACCAACGAAAAGCTAATCATGCAGCGGTTAAGGTTGCAGTTTTGTAACTATTTTTCTTTTTTCCCCTAAAAAGTAGGAGATCGCTAACCATCAAGTAGTGATGATATTGTATAAATAGAGGGGGAGACGGCTAAAGAAAGGCTGAGGTTGTGACGAAGACATCTAAATAAAACTCTGAATTAATAGAAAAGTCGATTGAAGATTCCAAATTTTGTCAAGTTTGAATTATGTGTTCCCCTGTCTTTTCATCGTTCTTTCATGTATTTTATTAAAGAATGCTTGATTACAATTTAGTACAACCTCTACTGTGGAAATAATTTTTCTTGTTATTTTGATCATTTACAATTTTTCCTCTGTATCGGTTATCAACATATACAAGACCTACAAATGTTTGGATTACATCATATGCTTCATTAATATTTTTTTTTGCTTCATAGTCTCCTATTGCAACGTGAGATTCCTCTTAAATTGATGTATCACCTTGTTAGTAGTTTTATGTTTTTCCTCATATCATACATGTTTCCCTTTCTTTAAATTTTAACTCAGATACAAGAAATGGCCTTTGATTCAGCGATCTCATTAATTCGTGTTTTAAAATCATTCTCTTTACATTGTGAATTAGAGATAACTAAGCCTAAAAGGAAAACACATAATTATATCTCCTTGACCTTTTATCCTTCATGACAGTACCAGTTTCAAGGCAACCTAACGTCAACCCCGGTCTTTCGGATCAAACCAACATTGCTCTAAATTTATTTAACATCATTTTACAAACAACGAATAATCGGGTTGAGTTAGAACGTTCATGGGCAGCAATTGAAAGAGATAACAGCATTCAGGAAACTGGGAATTCCGACAGAGAGTTGAGAAACCAACTATAGTCCTTATTTTTTAAATTATCGTATTTTTTGTCCTCGACTTTCTCTATCTTTTCAAATGCCTTGACAATATACTTTAGAGCCTTAAAGTATAAACTCAGGAACAACATGTACCATGCTACTTTAGATACCAATCCCCAATTTTTCTTATAACTGTTATGGCCTTGTCGATCATATAGGGTGGGGAGGTGCAAAAAATGAACTCATACAGTGGTGTGATTAAGTGTTCACAAATCCTTTGATAATCAATTTGGTATTTGTGCTCCCAGAGTACTTTGCAGTAAATATGGATAGCAGCATCAGCGGGCAACCAACTCCATCCCATGTTCAGGTATTTGTGAGTTATGCAGATTATGTCCAGAAGATATAAAGCCATATGGACACTGGGGAAGTTGCCCAGTTGTGCTCGTGTAACAACGGAAATTGCACTTTTAAGATTCTCGGACAATGTCTACCCAGTTGAATGAGACACCTACAGTTGTTGTCTACGTCAGTGTTCTTCAAAATCCAAAATATAGCATATGCACAAGAGAAAACCGTTGGATGTGTTGCCACCCTAAAGATTCCAGACTTTCTGATGTTCTTAAATGCGTGGAGTTCCCCTGGGTCCTCTACTTCTATAGAAAAGTTTGATTTCTTGAACATGTGATGGACTTCCCCCCATTTCAAAATCTCTACTTTGTCTAAAATCTAGCGCCCGCTGGCTTCATTGTTGTTTTCTTTAGTGGTGACATGTATGAACCTGCATACAATGATAAATTTGTGGCTCATCATTAGAAAGAATTCATAGAGGAGAACTATCTGAGATTGTGAAAGACTTGGGCAATTCTTTGAGAAAGATGAACAATTTTAAATGCAGTTCGAAGGAGTTAATAGTAACTTCTTCGATATGCTTCGAAGAGTTACTAAAACAATTTCCGAGACAAAACTTGCAAATACGCAGCAATAGTGAGAAGTCTTTCAACTAGTTTAAAAGAACAAGGCATGAGCTCAAAGTCTATTCCTATTTGAAGTATTTTATGAAAAAATATTCACATTGTTGTTGTGAGGGCCATCATGCAGCGACCCATTTTGGATGATCAGTGACACTTGGTAAGGGGGGAGACATATGATGCAGCGGAATGCCATGGTAGGTTCTTTTTTATTAAGAAAACCACAATGGTTGGGTTGACAAGTTCAGGCCCCTATATTTATTCCCCTCAATTCAAATCAAAATTAGAGGGTTTATCAGGACCTTACAGGGTTGACCTTATCTGAGCTATATAAGGGATAACCTTCTCTAGCGATTTGAGGGGAAGAAATTCAAGTCTGGTTTTCGTGCCCTAGATGAAATGGTGAGGAGGGATTTTGCGATAGTCGCATTCAAATCTAGGGTTTGGGAAATGGTAAATTTCAAAGGGCGCTCAATTTCTTTGGTCCTTAGCCATCAGAGGGATTGATTCATTGATGAGGGCATGGAGTTAAAGAAGGTGAAGCAATAGAGGGAAATAATCCAAGGGAAAAGAGACAGATTAATCTAAGGGAAAAGAGGCGGATTAGGGTTTACATCGTGCAAGAGGAAAGTGGGGAAAAGAAACCTTAACCTTTATTTGTTAAGCAAAGAGAATAGCAAGATGGAAACAAACCTACTATTTGATCGCTACCATGTGTAGATGGATAGGAAGGACAATTTGCTCGAACAACGTTTATACAGCTCTCTGATGTCTAGTCTAAGGCAAATAGCATGGTGAAAATAACCTCAACCTCGTTTCACTTTATATAACTTAAAGTCAATTAATTAGCATTAAATTTAATAGGTGTGCTCGGAGGTTTTCTTAACAACTTCTCTAAGCAACTCCAAGGCTTTTCTCGCAAGTTCGACGAACGATTTTGCTTTATCATAGCAATTGGCGAGAACTCCTCCGAGCATATCGAAAGAGTTGAAGGGAACTCCTCCAAGCAACTCGAAAGAGTTGAAAAGAACTTCGCCAAAAATTTCTTAAGACTTCCACTTTGAATGATTTCTCAATTTTTTCAAGGGCATCACGAGTTACCAAGAGAATCTTTTGTTTGGTCAAAGGAACTTATGGGAATTTTCTTTAGTTTTTCAAAAAATGAGGCTCCATTTTAGGAAAGTATCCAAATAGGAGGTAAAATGGAGAGGTTGAAGTGTTAGTCACAACACGACCCTCATAGAATTCATCTTGGAAATAGTAGCAAGATGAATCCCTTTGCTACAAGTGGAACCTTATGTCTCTCAACAACACCATTTGAAGTGAACTTATCCTTGTAGACCCATTTACATTTTATTGAATTCATCCCTTTTTCAACAAGGGAAAAGGGACCAACTCAAAAGTATTGTTCTTCATTTAAAAATTGTACTTTTTAGCCATAGTAGTTTCCCATTCTTCCTTGCCTCAAGCATCCTCATATGATTGAGGATCACATCCATCCATTACCCTAGTCATGAATGAAACATTCACCCTTACAAAATAAGTCTATACTATAATGTATTCTCATTATGGACATGTTAAACCACATTCTTATAATCTTCATCATGAGTATCACTTTCCCTTCCAAGGATTACCTAACCCATACCCATAAAGTGAGTACACAACCCATTTTCAAAAATATCAACATAAATTCAAAGCCATTAAAGATCCAATGCCATTTGAATTCATATCTGTATTCAAATAGATAAATGTGGTAAAAATAATCTAGCATTCATTCACAGAAATAGAGATAGAAATTAAACTACGTATTTAAAAGCAAAAACATAATACTTATTTTTTAACTAATAAGTCAAAGTAATCGATTATGTATAAGAAAATTTTCACCAAACCATAGGCATCCAGAGCAGATGCCACCCCAAGCTAGGCATCCAAAGTAAATGCCATCCCAAGCTAGTCTTAGGTATTTAAAATCAAATACATGATAATTATTTTTTAACTAACAAATCAAAGTAATTGGTTATGTATAAGAAATTTTCCACCCGATCATAGGCATCCAAAGCAGAGCCAACCCTAAGCCGGTCTATAAGATCACAAGAAAAAGGAAATGAACTACATACTCACATCTCACTCAACCCAACCCAATTTCTCTCAAGGTCATCCAATCTAATGACAATTGAGCACTCCGAGTAACTCATCCAAATTTCAAATACTCATGGCATTCTCATCCACTACCCTACACAAGAAAAGTATTTCCCTACTCTGGTCTACAATCCCTCGAGTATTCTTCACTTTCAATGTTCTTCATTGTAGGCAGGATGAACCCATCATGTTCATCATCTTGTTTGACTTCTGGAAATAATTTTGCAGCTCTACGACACCCAATGAGCAACATAACATTTGATTTTATTTGCCACATTAATGGTGTATGGGAGTCTCAACTTCATTTTGCAACTCACCAACAACATAGGTGCACACCATGTCCCTAACCCTTACCCTACACTTAATAAGGTAGACAAATAACAAGTTCTATTACCAGCTTTGTTTGTGTTTTCTTTTTAGATTACTGCACCTTCCGACCCTTTTCTTAAATTTAATCTATTGAAGTTCATTGTCATAGTTTTGAGGTGATTTCTTGTCAAACCAATGTCACCTTGATATTGTTCTTATGGCAAGACATCCCTGTGATCTCGACAAACTAAAATATTTTCAAAATATTTGCCCTAGTACAAGTATCACTATTAGCACTAAGAAAAATTTTCGAACACAGAAAAAAAAAAATTAAAGCAAACCAAGTAATTCCAAACAAAACTTTCTAACACAAATAAAATTTTAAAACAAACCAAATAATTCCAAACAAACAATACTTTTTGGGGACAAAAATAAAATTTTAAAGCAAACCAAATAATTCCAATCCAATAGACCAATATTGATCAAAATATTTTATTAGACTTCACCATCAAAATCAAAATAGATGCCCTAAGCTTCTTTTTACCAATAGACATAGATACAAGCAAAAAACATATATACAACTTAAAAATGGTTACTCTTTCAATTAAAACTGGGATTGCCATCTATAATGAATTCCAAGCCAGAAGTTAAATAAATAAAACACTCTTGAAATTAAAACTGGGATTGCCAACTATAATGCATTCCAAGCCAGAAGTTAAATAAATAAAACATCTTCAGCGTTTACTTCTTGTGATTTAGCATCTAACAATCATTTAAACACCCCAAAAAATATGGAATGAATTCTATATGATGACATTAAATGAATACAAGTATCACCAATAAATGAGATTACATCATTTCAAGAATAAGACAGCTTAAGGTTTAGCATCTTACAATCATTTAAACACCCAAAAGATTAAAGGCTATACCTAAAGAATTGAGTTATATATAGCATTAAATGAATGCTATTATAACCAATGAATGAGATTTACATCATTTCAAGAATAAGGCAGCTTTACATAAATAATGAACTGTATACATGGAATAAATAGAAATCTAATTAATGAATGAGATCAATTGATCTAATGAATTCTCCAAGACATTGAATGTAATTGATCAAACCTCACTCCCAATAACATAGTATTTCCAAATATACTCAGAATAGTTGTTACTATCTAATACAGATAAGACAGTAAAAAACAGAAAATAGCACCTTCAATCTCATGTAAATTTTCAGAAGTCATAACAAATGGTTGCAAGCTTAGAAAATGAAAAAACAAGCGGTCGCCCTAAAAATCCACCCCGTATCATTAAAAAAATTGCCTATAAACCAAGAGCAAGGTACAAAAATATAGAGTTTTGAATGTCATGATAATAGTAATTACTATCTAGTACAGGCAGACAAGTAAAACAAAAAAATTACCACTTTGAATCTCAAGTCAAAACTTTTCAAAATTATAGTCATAACAAGTACTTTCCCTCAGTATGGAAATATGGTTGGTCACAATTTTTATAATCCTGTTTTACCTTAAAATTTAAGACAAGCCAAAACAAACTCTTAATCCTCCAGTCTAACCGTAACTATTCTTATCCGTTCTAAATAGTAATCTAACTAACAAGTACGCCAATACGAGTCCAATCCAAAAAAATTATAGTACAACCGCCATGACATTACGACACAAGAGTCTCATTCAAAGATAACGCTGCCAGCTGCTCAGCCGGATTTGCTTGAGCTTGTGTCACATTCCGTAGAACCTCCATCGCTTCTGCAACTTTTGCCTTTAAGGCTTCAGGAGACTCCAACAGATGAAGAACCTCAGTTTGGTCCATTTCCAAAAGCATACCAGTAACTTTGGCTGCATGATCATGTTCCAACTGATCAACCAACGGATACAAACTTTCTCCAAGCATCTGCAAAACAATATCCACGTGTGTTTAAGATATGATACCCCTCAAAATGCATATATAAACAAAAATCAACCACATTAAGCTTTTAGTTAATTAAACGTAGGCGCTGTAACAATTTTCCAAACACAATAAAAGCACCTCTAAAATTCCATATATTGATCAGAAGGAAAGTTCTCTAGGCAATGGAAAATCAATACCGTTCGTTGTTGTTCTGGAGTTGCATTTGCAAGAGCTGATGCCAAAGCTCCAATAGGTATAGGCTGTGAAATGGTTGTCTCAGCTGCACGTAAGGGAAGACCGCCCATGTAGGCTGTGAAATGGTTGTCTCAGCTGCACGTAAGGGAAGACCGCCCATGTCTAATGGTAAAGGATGCATCCCTCCCGCAACTCCAGATAAAGGAATTTCATTGACATTCCTTCCAGGTGGATAACGATATACGCGATTACCACGAGGTAGCATCTAGTAGAAATCAAAGGCAGGGCGATAAATTCTTTGAGACAGAAAATACACAGATAACAAAAGATTTACAGATAAGACCCCAATATAACACCCCAAATAATGTCAGACGTGACAGACTCTGAAGAGTACACCATTCCCAAAATAAATATCTTTTAGACCAAGAGATGAAACGACAATATTGATATAAAGTTACAGGTAAGGTACTTACCTGCTGCTGTAAAAGTGGTAGCTGCTGCTGTGGTTGCTGTTGTATGGGTGCTACACCACCTCGCCTGCCACCTGGACGCTGGCCCTGTTGAGCCTGCATGAGAGGGAGATAAAAATTTGGAATAGGTGCACTTCCTGGCCTCATACCTGGGATTAACTGTTGCTGATAACCAAATCCAGCAGCCTGTTACAACAAAATCAGAAACAAATTCGTAATTATAACCAAATGAGGCCCTTAACTTTCATCTCTGGAAATAACTTTGTAGAATTGTTGTAATTGGAAACACAAATCATGATGGGCAACCTTCGAATTAACTCCAGACAGATTCCAAGCATACTAAGTACTCTATTGTAAGCCAAAACATGTAAAGCATGACTTTCCAAAAAAACCAAGCACGTTCACAAGTCCTAAATTTTATACAGGTGATACCACTTACACAACTTCCTACATAAATAACAAAAAAATCTGAAGGAACATTAAACTTGATGGTTTGAACATATTTTCAATAAGAATCAAGCACTTAACATGCATGTGTATGGAACAAAGCTTTTAACTTGTGTTTCCAATACATAATGTACATAGACATGACGACCATACTTGTAAGTTGAGAAGAATATTCGTCTTGTATCACAAGGAATCATACAAGATGTTTAGACAAAAGTTCAAAAAATAATCTTATTTGCCTACTCTGAAAGAATTTTGTTCCTCACAGAAATATTACTATAAACTCGTGGCAAATAATTCCATGATGGCATACTTGTAAGTTGAGGAGAATACTCGTCTTGTATCACTAGGAATCATACAAGATGTTTAGACAAAAGTTCAAAAAATAATCTTATTTGCCTACTCTGAAAGAATTTTGTTCCTCACACAAATATTACTATAAACTCGTGGCAAATAATTCCATGATGGCATCAAGAGGAGATGGATATGGTAGTGACTGTAGACATGTGATGATTTCGCTTGGAACAGGGAATGCAAGAACACATCTTTGGCTGGTAATGGAGATCGGATTAGTTTGAGTGGCATGGATTTGGGGGCAAGAGGTGAATAGTTTGGTGTTAGGCGATGGTGAAAATGGGGAGGGGACTGTAGGCATTGAAGACTACAAATATGCCTATATTGGGAAGGAAATGTTCCATCATGACATGGCAATATGAAATCAAAACCTCTCTCAATTCCTATTTGTACACATTAAAAAGAGTACATTTCTCATTCACTATGAATTGGACAGTGTGTACAGATATATATGAAGGCATTTGAATTGATATTAGCAGCATTTAACTCAGTGGGCATTTTAAAAAACATCAATGCTAAACTGAAGGCAATTTACTTTGATAAATGTAGGAAGGACAAACATTTGAACTGATGTTAGTTACATTAAACTAAGTGAACAAAAACACTCGTTACCAAAAGAAAACTCCGATGGAACAGTCATTGAAGACTACAAATATGCCTATATTGGGAGGAAATGTTCTTTTATGACATGGCAATATGAAATCAAAACCTCTCTCAATTACTATTTGTACACATGAAAAAGAGTACATTTCTCATTCACTATGAATTGGACAGTGTGTACAGATATATATGAAGGCATTTGAATTGATATTAGCAGCATTTAACTCAGTGGAACAGTTTTATACTTACTTGAGGCGGGATAAGTGCAGGTGGTCCTTGGCCATAAAATATCTGTTGGTTTAGTCCAGGACCTCCAGGAGGGTACATCGGAACACGGGCAGGAACAGCTGGTGCCATGCCAACTGGATTCCGCAATTGGGAGAACTGAGCCTGAGTAAAAACATAAAATAAAAACCCACTCTTATTGTGGCACACTCAAAGTCAAACAAGAAAAAGATCTTATATTATGTAAAACCCACTCTTATTGTGGCATACTCAAAGTCAAACAAGAAAAAGATCTTATATTATGTAAGGAAAAGGAATTACGACATCGGAATTAGTATGGCTGTATAGACTTGTATGTTAAAATAATTACCTGTAGTCTTGCCCTTCTCTCTTCTTTGCGCTGAGCCAGAGCAACATAAAGAGGCTTGCTGACAACAATTTTCCCATTCATTTCTGCGAGCTGTGCACAGAAACAAATTAAAGATATATGATACTAAACAAGTTTCTTGAAGTACACATGTTTATTCAAGATCCATCACAAATTCAGAATAAACCCGTGTAAATGGCTGTCACAAATAGTTACAACTTACAGCTCGGGATGCTTCATCAGGAGATGAAAAGGCAACAAATCCTGAACCTTTACTGTGTCCATGAAAATCCCTCATTACCTGAAAGTGATGTGAAACGGTATGTCAGGAAACTAGCCACTGGAATAGAAAAATCCCTTGGATATACCTAGACTAACTACTTTTCTAGTCTTGACTCTGTACTTTTACAAAAGTACATACCTTGCATGAAGTGATCGTACCATAACCAGAAAACAGTTCTCTCAACTTTTCATCATCAATGCTATCAAAATAAAGATTTGCTCCTTGGAACTTTTCAAGCCTCTCCTTCAACAGCTTTTCAAATCGCCCCCTCAATTCAGACTCCCTCTCAGACTTCTTCTGTGCTTTTCCAACATACCATTCCTTGCCATCAATTTTCTTTCCATTTAAACTGTCAACACAATTTGCTGCATCGTCTGCATTCTCAAAATTGACAAATCCAAAACACTTTGACTTTCCCTCTGCATCCCTCATCACTACCACACTGGTAATCGTTCCATACTCCCCAAAATAATTCCTCAAATCATCATCATTCACAGATTCTGATAAATTCTTAACAAAAACATTATTAAATTTGGCTTTTCCATTTGCTTGCTCTCGCTCCTGCTTTCTCATGAATGGCCCAACATAAACCTGCTTGTCATTGATAAGCATGCCATTCAATTTTTCTATTGCATTCTGTGCTGCTTCATCTTGCTCAAATTGAACAAATCCATATCCTTTAGATTGCCCTGAGGCATCTGTTGCAATCTTACAAGAGAGAATGGGCCCAAACACAGCAAAAGTATCATGGAGAGCTTTATTGTCTATGGCTTTGTCAAGATTCTGTAAAAAGTAATATAATGCAAATATCAGGAACAATGAACATTCAAATAGCTTGAAGATCTTACATGAGTAAATTCTGGGCATAAACACTAATTCGCAATAATAAAGGAAATAAATACATTTGTCAAATAGTTCCAATCTTATGCAAATAAATAAAAAAAGAAGGCAGAAAAATATTTGGTACCTTAATAAATATGTTTGCTGATCCACTCTTGCGTATGCTGGGGTCACGATGTGAATACATTACCCGAATAGCCTTTCCATTAAGAGGTGTAAAATTCAACTGATCTAAAGCCCTGCTAGCTGCAAAGCATATATCCAGATTCGCATTAATTTCAAAAGAGAAAAAAAAAATCACATTTGAGGCATTCACATATATACAAACCCTAATATAGGTCCAGCACAACTGAAGAATTAAGACACATCAAAGCAAAGATCCAGTCGATGCATCTTTGAATATGAAACTGCAAATTATGTGCACCAATCACACAAATAACATGCCATGAGACCCCTATTGATTTTATGTTTGGGAGGCATTGATTGTCACTTAAATCAGAGTCCAGACTGTAATACAATTATCCTTCAGCAAATCATAAGGTAAAGGTTTTGCATCTAATCAAGAAAAATCATTAAGTAGAGGTATGTGAAGCCTATTTACACGATTAGACACAGGTTTCTCGCAATATCATGCAGTCCACCTTATTGGGGTCCATATGTCTGTTCATGCAATTACTTAAGAGTGACAAATATTGCGATCATCACCAGCATTCAGTCAAAGTTCAAGCTTCTTTACTAAAATATTCGGAACTGTATATTTAAGGCTTAAATTAATGGGCAACATGATACAATTTTGTGAACTGTATATTTAAGGCTTAAATTAATGGGCAACATGATACAATTTTGTTTTCCTAACCAAAAAAATGCCTAATGGAAAGCGCAAAAAACAAGTAAAAGCAACAATAAATAAAGATTCATCAAAGCCGTCCTGTGATGAAATTATCCCACAAACAAACCACAAAGTCACTTGGGATTCAAAGCCATAATCAAAAGGTCATGCTTATAGCTCTTATTCACTGGAGGCAAGGCACATAACCACACCATTATAAAAAACGACCGCAGACTCTGTCCATGTCGTTCTTTCAAAAACAATTATGGGCAAGACAGCAAAAGGGAACTCCTTTCTGTATGGGAAAAATAGCAAAGCATTAATTCACCATAAGCACCTATTCGCTAGGTTTTCCCAAGTATATTTGTCAGCTCGTGGGTTGCATCTAATACTAGTGTCAATGGTTCTGAAACGAGAAAACCTTGCCAAAAAACACATGGAATAAAAATATAAACAATCCCTAT